>PITA01010169.1:0-73408 GCA_004023965.1 Spilogale gracilis
TCTCTGCCTTTTGCTCTGCCTTTGTCTCTGCCTTTTCCTTTGCCTCTGTCTCTGCCTTTGTCTCTGCCTTTTCCTTTGCCTCTGTCTCTGCCTTTGTCTCTCTTGACTGTCAAGGGTCCCTGTCTTTTATTATTCCAAAGTGAGGAAGTTGGGTAGTGCAGTTAAATCTTTAACTGCTTTTGCACCCACCCTAGAGACAGGATTAGTATTGTTACTGCAGGGTACAGAGTGATTGCTTAAACTCACAGAAGCTGAGACTATTGAGGCAGAGGGATCAAGGAATACAGATAAGAGATACAGAGATAAAATTACCAGGAGGAGGATGAAATGGAAAAATATGTCTTGGATAAGTGCTTGCCCTAAGCACACATCCCAGGGACACAAAGGACATATTTCCCTGGCCCACAAGGTATGTGGCTTTCTGGATTCTTGGCAGGGAAAGCCCGGAGGGACTTTCTTCACATTCACAGGTACCTCCACCAAAGTTTCTGGTGGCTTGGGCATGGCGGGAGAGGCGGATTATGCACCGTCCCCGACAGTCTTCCTGGGTCCATATTTATTAATATTTTCATGGGTAGTTTCAGGGAAGTTTTTAAATGGGTTTTAGAAGTTAGGGAGGTGCTGACCTTTCAGCTCCCAGAGGATTAGAATTAGCAGCTTCAACCAAGATGGCATCCAGGCCAGTTTATCATTTCTCTTTGGTGGCCATGGCATCTGTTACCATGGGGGAGAGCCAGCTGGGCTAGGCTAGCAGCCCCTCTAGGACTATGTTTAGGAAGTGGTCTTCTGGTCTGGAATGAAACGCACAGAGTGTTCTAGTCATGGGGGTATGGGTGCATGAACCAGTCAGAGTCTATAAAATAGCCTTAATTAATACCTTTCTCACAGAACTCTATGGGCGATTGAGCAAGATAACACAGGATAACATCTTGAGCCTATGAAAAACTGTTATTCTAATGCTAATGACCCAAGGATAGACACTTGTAGGCTAGAGAAAGTGCTCTTAATAGAAATCTAAGTCATGCTAAAGAGAAAAATTTTGTTGGCTCTTCCATTTGCTAACTGTGTGACATTGGACAAGTTTCTTAGCCTTTTTATATCTGAATTGCCACACCTATAAAAAGGAGGTGATAATGGTACCTATCAGAGGACTGTGGTAGGGGTTCTACAAGGTAATGCATGTGAAGTGCTGGAATGGTGCCTGCCCTAGAGCAAAGATTTGCTGCTATCTGTTATTTTCTGTGCAGATCTTAAAGCTCATGGTGTGACCTCAGTTTGGGTTCCTGGAGAGAATTGTCTCAAATAATATATATTTATAGCTTATCTTCATTACTTTTTTGGTTGCTAGAATCAGTGCACATACAGAAAGTAGAGAACTATTTAAAGTATCAATACTGATTCATAGGACTTTATAATTCTAAAATCTTTCTATGAATATTGGATCTTGTCAGCACTAAAGAAATCTGACAGTGAAATTGGGAGTCCCTGGAAAAGTTGTAGGAATAAAGGAAATGTGGATACAGTTAGAACTGACAAATTACAAATTTATGTCACTCTGCTAAGTATGGTATTTCATATAATTCTCATATAATACCATGAAGAAGGTATTGCTAATTCTATTTTATGTGTAAAGAAGATGATGCTCACTGTGAGCATGTTAGGTCAAGATCAGAGAAGCTAATCTTTGGTAGAGCCTGGATTTAAATACAAGTACATCTAATTGTGGGGCACCTGGGTGGCTCAGTCATTAAGCATCTGCCTTTGGCTCAGGTTATGATCCTGGGATCTGGGGACCAAGCCCTACATTAGGCTTCCTGCTAAGCAGGAAGCCTGCTTCTCCCTCTCTCTCTCCACTCTCACTTGTTTGTGTTCCCTCTCCAGTTGTGCTTTGCTCTGTCAAATAAATAAATAAAATCTTAAAAAAACCAAAAACAAATGGACCTAATTCTAAGCCCTAGCTCTCACAGTTATGCGGTTGTAGCGGTGATTCTGTGATGTGTCTCGCACACTGGGAATGACGGGTGTGGGGGTGCTGATTCACACCCTGGTGGGTTATGCAGAGTGTCTGGTTCTGCCAGCAGCAGAAGGCTGGACACATTCCTGAGACAGACCCCGGGTGCAGCAGTCACCATGAGGAGAGCCACAGAGAAGGAGGACATTTAAAAAAAATCTTCCTTTCCTACCTTTAGCTCTAATTTGGGAGATCTGCCTAAACATGATCTTGGAAGTCTTGTTTCTGGAAATTTCCTGATGCCTGCAGAGTGGAAGGAAGGCCAAGTAGATGTTCAGACTGAGGACCAAGGACATCCTGTACATGAATGGGATGTGGTGGTTTCCTAGAGAAATAATACACCAAAGCCATGAGCCTGGGTCTGATACCCAGTTATTTTATTTACAAGATTTTTTTGTATGCCATTTCACTTACTAGAGCCTGAAAAAGAACCCTATATAAATTGGCATTATTGAGAAGAATACTGGAAGATTGCATATAAGTTCATCCAATGAGTGTGTTATACATAGAACATACTTAGAAAATATTTTTCTGAACTGAATTGAGAGATGTTTTTGTATTTTCTACTACTGTGATAGTGTTGGCTAGTATTTATTGAATGCTGGCTAAGTTTTGGGAGCTTGGCTATGTTATTTACCTTCCACATGTGTCCGTTTCCTTTTTTGCAAAATAGAGATAACATTATCTCATTTAGTTGTTATAAGAATGAAATTACTCACTGAATGGAACATCAGCTTGAGGGTGAATATTTTTTGGGATGGGAGAAACTTGATCATGTTGAAATGCCAGTGGGATAGACTAAGAGGGAAGTGTGGGGGAAGGGCAGAGAGAGAGATTGCAGATGTAGGGGGAGTGGTCAGTGGAGGCACAATAGGTATGGTGGACACTGTCACCCACAGAGTGTCTGTTCCTAGCCACTTTCTTTCTGATGAAACTCCATTTCTTCAGAGGTTTCGGGAAAGTGTGGCCCATCCCCAGGCCATAGTTGTGACTCTGGATTAGTCTAAAACAATTATGGTAATGCCCTCCTCTTTTCAGTGATCCATTTAAGGGCAGACATGCAACACAATTTTGGCCAATGGAAGAAGAAAAAAAAAGTGGGATTTCTTCTGGGTATGCCTCTCTGTTCCTAAAAAGAGATGAAGAGAACAATTTCTCTTTCCTTGTAATGCCTTCTGTAAGGGATACCCGAATTGCCACCTAGAGGTGCATCGGTGGGCTTCTGAACTGGGAAGGTGCCTCAAAGAGCCAAAAGTACATGCTTCTCTCCAAGTCCCTCAGTTTGTTTCTGTGTCCAAAGTCTCCATTGTTTCATTTCCCTCCCTAGATACCCTAGTTCCCATTTACTTTCCTTCTCCCACTGTCCACAATAAAAAAAAAAAAGTACATGCTTCTTACAAGGTGATTGCTAGCTTGTTATTGGACTTTATTTGAAACTGCTTTTGGGGCGCCTGGGTGGCTCAGTTGGTTGGGCGACTGCCTTCGGCTCAGGTCATGGTCCCGGAGACCCGGGATCGAGCCCCACATCGGGCTGCCTGCTCGGCGGGAAGCCTGCTTCTCCCTCTCTCACTCCCCCTGCTTGTGTTCCCTCTCTGGCTGTGTTTCTCTCTGTCAAATAAATAAAATCTTAAAAAAAAAAAAAAAAAAAAAGAAACTGCTTTTATTTTACTGAAGGAAATAACATTAATTTGAGATGTGAAATACCTATAAGTCCCAAGTCATATCAGATAATCATTCTAGCAGGGAGGGAAATGAACAGAAAATTTCTTTTATTAAATATAAATATAAATATAGGATTTGTGAAAGAGGGAACCCATTGTGCACAGGAACAAGTGACTGCCTTGCTTTTGAGCCCTACATTAGATCCTCCTGAGGAGTTACCTCACCTCATACTTGAATAGATCCTTCTCTATGATCAATTTTTGGTGGGTGCCTTACAAGCAATTTGGTTTATGGATGGTGGCTCCAGTGTGGAGAGCCATCACTCAGTCTGGAAAGTAGCTTCATAGAGGCCAATTAATTAAAGTGGAATGTGTAAATATACTTAATGGGTTGAATTATGAGTGGTGTTCCTTGTGGCACCCCAAGCACTGGATTATAAGTATAGTGATATAGTATGGCTCTTCTGAGCCTAGGGTTACAGTCAGTGGATTGCCAATGCAGTCTGCTTCAGGGGTCTTGGATGACAGGAAGTTGAGGAAAACCCAGTGTTACATCAAATGAAGGATCTGAGTGAGAATTAATTCAATAGTAAGAGGTAATTGCTGTTAGAGAGGGAGCCAGTCAATCAATAATAATGTAGCTGTTATTTGCTTTAATACTGGTTCTTTAACTGATAGATTTAATTTGATTTCAACAAAATCTATAGTACTATCATTAATGATCAAATGTGTTAGGAAATGAAATTAACATCTTCCATAATGTTCAGACAATAAAATCCGATTGGTTAGAGAAGGAACTAGAATTAGTTAGTAATATTGTTATACTAAACATTTGATATTTTTCATAAAATTTTAATTTCAGTAGTGTGATGTGATAAAATAGTCCTTCAACTTGTGCATGATTGTGAACAAGTTTGTGGTAGAATATTTGGTTAACTGAAATGCTTCTTTAAACAACACCCATCTCTTACTTTGATGATACAAGTTATGAGCACTTTGAAAGTTGTCTGTTTTTTTCCCATTCTATAAATGGTATAAAATATGCAAGAGAAGGAATGATTATGAGTGATTTAAAGTCTTGATGGTGCACTGTGTATGCACGAGTTATTTACTACACAACAGAAAAGTCTGTCCTGATCTCTGGTTATGCCTGGCTTTGACTCTTGGCTAGGATAAGACCACTGGGATTTTTGGTCAATTTTTTAATTGTATCATTTAAAAGTATCAAAAGAGTTTGGTACTCCCCCACACCCCAAGAGTCGTGTTTTACTAACAGCTTTTACTGAGCATAACTGGCTTGAGCAGAGGGACATAAACATCTCATTACAAACTCTGGCCTTTGCTCTCCTGAAACCAGGACTTATGGTGATATTGGTGGTTCAAATGGAGATGAAGCTTACTTTTCTCTGTGAATAAGGACTCTTGGGGGATTGTTTGGACATCTCTTTGGATAGTCAGTGCTGTTTCTTGTTTCACAGTGACAATGGTCTTAAACAAGTGCATTATGTGAGAATGGCTTGCAAGATCTTGAGTCCTTTCAGATATGTAAACTTGTGAAAATTTTGCCATTGATGACTCTACTAGAAGTATTTGTAGAATCGGTAGGCTAAAATGAGATGAACAATTATGCAGTTCCACAATTTATGTCTTCACCATTTTGCAACATTTTTCCTTGGTGTTGCCTGACCCAATGAGCATCAGTATGTGTTTAAACTTATGTGTACTGATGGAAGCTAATACTGATGCCCAAGACATAATATCTTCAATTAAATTTGAAGACATGTATTCTTCAGATACTTTAGGGTGGACCATATCTTCATCTCATGTAGCTAAATCAGGGATAACTACAAATGTAGCCCAGTTACCAAATGGCAAGTTCAGTGATATGTTTCTTTACCTATCAGAGCTTAAGATACCTGCATGGGTGTGTGCTTAAAGATAAGTGTTGGAGCCCCTCGGTGGCTCAGTGGTTGAGCTTCTGCCTTCAGCTCAGGTCATGATCCCGGAGTCCTGGGATCAAACCCTGTGTCGGGCTCCCCTCTGGGCGGGAAGCATGCTTCTCCCTCTTTCACTTTCCCTGCTTGTGTTCCCTCTCTGGCTGTGTTTCTCCCTGCAAATAGATAAAAATCTTAAAAAAAAAAAAAAGGTAAGTGTTAACATAGCTGCTGTTATATTCAGCCATGTGGAAAAATGGTCTTTTTATGGTATGGTTGAGCTGGGAATTTGATGATGATTGAGCTGGGAATTTGATGATAGGGAGAGATTGTGGGACAAAAGTAGTAATAAATGGGGGCGCCTGGGTGGGTCAGTTGGTTAAGCAACTGCCTTCGGCTCAGGTCATGATCCTGGAGACCCAGGATTGAGACCCACATCGGGTTCCCTGCTCGGAGGGAAGCCTGCTTTTCCCTCTCTCACTCCCCCTGCTTGTGTTTCTGTCTGTCAAATAAATAAAATCTTTGAAAAAAAAAGTAGTAATAAATGGAAACAGGTAGAAACACTAATAAGAGGATCATAATTTCAGAGAAGAAAATCATGTTATTGTCAAGATACCACTTTGGAATAAGAGTTGGTACGATTACCACTTGTCTCATATGCTACTGATGAAAGACCGACTAGGAAAATCCTGTGGAGTTTTTTTCTCCACAGTAGTGAACTTGCCCTCCTGCTGATTTTCAGGCTCTACCTAAAAACCCCCAACTGATTAATTTGAAGAAAAGAAGTGAAGTTACACATTGATGACTCCATTCATGGATAGATGATTATAGGTATAGTTTGGCTTGGACTTTATAGGCTATATTTACCAGGTTGTCATTTTTCCGATGATCTGAGAAACTCTATCAATAAATCATACAGGAGATAGAATGTTGCATAATAGACATTCTGCATGGCCCGAGTGGATATGATAAGTTGCTAATCTGACTGATATAATGGGATGTAGATTCTTGGTGACTTCCAGAGCTGGAAGAGCTTTATTTGCCCCTTTGAATATACCAGATGTGGAGGTAGAAGGAATGTGTTAAAGGAAAGCAGAAGTAAAGCCCAGAGAGACTTGAGGAGAACCAACTTGGGTTTGCTTTAATGGTTCCATATTTCTGAACTTCCCTTCTGGAGGTATGTAAATGACTTTCATGGGAAGTGCTATGACATATCAGATGGAGTAGTATTTGGGATAGAACATACCCAGCTGATAATTTCATAGGAATATGCAATATTTTTTTGTGAAACCTTCCCCCCAAACTGCACAAAACCACCAATGTCCAATGGCAACAAAATATCTGGTGATTTAATAAGAAGTGTTATTTAATTGCCACCTTGCTTTATAATCTGCAAGAATTTTAGTCTCTGATTTTGGGGATATTGAATCTACCCCCCAAAATGTTCATAGAGGCTAATCGTGATGAGAAAGATTTGCTCCTCCAAACAGGGCCACCAGAGGGCTCTCTGTTGCAGGAGATAGAACGTGGCTTGAAATGGGCTTGGAAAAAGGTAACCACAGTGAGTGGAGAAAGTGGGTTGTTGCTATACTGAATACCCTATCTATCACTATTGATGGGAGACCACTTGCACCTTATGCAGGAAAACATATTGACTATTTTAATCACTAGGTGATCCAATGTCTGTAAAGTCTAATGACCAAGAATGCTAGAGGGCCAAGGCAAAGAGGAGGTTTTTATAGGAACATTATGGTAAGCTTAATTTATGGCAGGATGTTATTTCACAATGTAGCCTTTATTGTTTTATAATGGCCTGATGCCCACAGCTATATCTGTCAATTTTATCTCCCCTGTGGTTCAATTGGTTGGGAATGAACAGATAGCGGCAATAGACTGTGTTGATCCTATTAGAGAAGGGGTGGCAGATGGATAGTGTTACACAGTGATGCTTGGAAGCAGTGTATGAAACTAAGCCTGTACTATGATATCTGGAATATGATTATATACACCAATGGGAATCCAGAATTTAATAAACTGGCCTCCAGTCACTATTCCAGTCACTGGGAATATGTAGTGTGTGGGACAATCTGTTAGGAAGGAAAAGGAAAGAGAATGATCCTTTAAGTTCACTAACTTTATATTGTGTGGAACACTAGTCTTCCTGACATGACTTTCTAGTAGAACAGAGGATTTGTGAGTTCACTGATGAAAACGTATTTTGGGATGTTGATTTGATGCCCACAATTGTTATAATACTCATGGAATTGGATTGAACAAAAAAGAAGTGAATTTGTTCTTTTTTTTTTTAAAGATTTTTATATATTTATTTGACAGAGAGAAACACAGCTAGAGAGGGAACACAAGCAGGGGGAGTGAAAGAGGGAGAAGCAGGCCTCCTGCTGAGTAGGGAGTCTGATGCAGGGCTTGATCCCAGGACTCCAGGATCATGACCTGAGCTGAAGGCAGATGCTTAATGACTGAGCCACCCAGGCGCCCCATGAATTTGTTCTTAGAGAAATTAAAACTATGTTAAATGGCTCCATTAATATATAAAAGCATTTTAAATAACTAGATAATGCAAGAAAAGCCTAACTAAGCTGAAAAAAATATTCAAAGATTCTTATAGGGATATAATTACTAATGGTATGCTTTGTTCACAGAATTCTAAGTTTCTATAGCATAGGGCCAATCTTGGTAGTCATTGAGGTATTAATAGGCTTATTTTTAAATATAGTTTATTGTTGAAAGTGTTATGAGGTAAATTTTAAAAGATGCTTGAGAATATGTAGAAAGGAGATATTGACTGAGGTCATAGATTGGACTGGGAAGCAAAGAGTTAGAAGCATGTTAGCAACACATTTTCTCTCTATACACAGGATACATCAGGCAAGAAGGTAAATTGATTCAGTTAAAAGACTTTAGAAACATGCTAATGAGCTCTTGGGAAACACACTCATGGTATTTACTAGGGGGAAAATCCTTGAAGCTCGATGCTATGGAATTCTTGAAGCAGGATGTATCTCATTTGCCAAGGATCACTAATGGAAAACAAACCTAGAATTCTGTGGGTTTATAGGACATGGTTTTTGGAATATCTTTAAATTTAATTTAATTTTTAATTTTTAAAAATATTTTATTTATTTATTTGCCTTAGTGATAGAGAGAGCCAGAGAGCAAAAGTAGGGGGAATGGCAAAGGGAGAAAGTGAAGTAGGCTTCCCTGCATAGGGAGCTCAATGTGGTGCTCGATCCCAGGACCCTGGATTCATGACCAGAGATGAAGGCAAACACTTAACCACCTAAGCCACCCAGGCTTTCTGGAAAATCTTGCATAAGCTGTGTGGCTATTAGAATATTAAGTGTTATGACCAAAATAATTTACTTTTATATAGATGATGGCTGAATGCATTGCTTACAGAAATCATATGTTATGCATCAAGCAGAGAGAACTTGAATACAGTAATAAAGGGCCTAGAAAGTGGTACTGATAGTCCTGGACTTTTACAGTTTTCTACAGTGTCTCACACTTACTTATATCCTTTCAGTTATTAATAACATTTTATACCAGATAAGATTTTTAATTTTTGTAAATATGACCTTGCAATCTGATTCTGTTTTTCAATCAATAAAACCAGATGTTTATTTTTTGAAAAGATTTAAAAAATTGATGAATTATGAACAAGACTAGTCAAGAACAAAAAAAGGAGAGAGATGAGGAGAGGGGGAAAAGTATTACCCATATGAGGAATGAGAAAATTACTATAATTTTTAAATTGAAATTAAAATAAGAGGCTTTTATAAAAGCTTAATGATAATAAAAGTGAGATTTTAGATGAAATAAAAAATTAAAGATCTTATCAAAACCTGTAAAAGAAGAAATAAAAATGTGAACATTTCTCTGTATAGTCACTTAATTCTCTAATTAAACCTTACCTCAAAAATATTTAGGCTTGATGTCTTCTGTGGTGAATTTACAAAATATTTAAGGGAAAATTGTTTAAGAGAAAAAGGAAAGGTAAGGATTGCATAACCATGAGGCTAAAACCTGACAAAGACTTTACAAGAAAGAATTATAGGATGATCTTGATGTAAAAATCCTAAATAAAATATTAGTAAATTTAATCTGGTAACATTCAAAAGAGGAACACATCTTGGTCAAATTGTGTTTGTTCCAAGAATGCAAGATTGTTTTAGTATTAAAAATTTAATCAATATAATTTATCACCTTAGTAGAACAAGTGAGAAGATCTGTAGAATAATTTCAATAGATGTGGAAAAAATGTAATAAAATTAATGACTATTTTAGATTAGAATCTTTAGCAAATACTAGGTACTATATATATTTATACATCCTTGAAATGATAGTACTTTGGCAGAAAGAAAAAATGCTGAAAAAAATGAACAGAGCCCTAGATACCTGTGGAATACCAGCAAGAGTACCAACAGGTGCATAATGGAGTTCCAGAAGGGGAAAAGAGAAAAAAAGCAGAAAGATTATTTGAAGAGATAGTAGCTTGTATCTTCAAGAAAATTAATCTATAATCTAACAAACCCAAAATAGGATAAACTCAGAGATATGAGATAACAATCAAGTGACCTGAAGCCAAAGACATGAGAGAACCTTGAAAGTAGCAAGAGGGAACCAACTCTCCATGTACAAGGGATTCTCATTGAGACCAACAGCTGATTTCTCCTCAGAAATGGTGGGGTTGGAAAGCAATGGGATGATATATTAAAAGTGTTGTCAATTAGGAATTCTATATTTAATACAAGTATCTTTCAAAAATGAAAGGGAAATTAAGAAATTTCCAGATAAACAAAACCAGAAAGGTTTCATCACTAGCAGACTTGTTCTCCAAGAAATACTAAAGGGAGTCCTCCAGGCTGAAATGAAGCTGACACCAGGCAGTAATTTGAATCCACATGCAGAAATCAAGAACTCTGGTAAAGGTAGCTACATAGGTAAATATAAAAGACAATATTTGTGTACTTAGTTTGCATCTCTATTTCCTTCTATTTGATTTAAAAGGAATTTACATAAAGCAGAATTATAAATCCATGCCAGTGGGATTATGATGATGTATGAACATGCACTTTGTATGGCAATAAAAACAGAGAGAGGGACTAGAACTACACAGAAGTAAAGTTCTTATGCAGTATTGTAATTACTTTACTATTAATCTGAGTTGTATTATTTAAGATTTTAACTATAATCCCCAGATAAACCAAAATAACATAGTTATAAAAAGTTCAATTAAAAATTAACTAAAAACCAGTAAAATAAGCAATAAGAGAAAATAGAACACTATGAAATATCTATTTAGCCCCTGAAAAAAGGCAGCAGTGAAGAATAAAGACAAAAAAAAGGACAGTAGAAAACAAATAGCAAAATAGATGTAAATTCTGTCTTATCAGTAATTACATAAAAGATACATTTTAGGACTCCATTTAAGAGGCAGAGATTCACAGAATGGATGCAAAAATATGATCTAAATACAGCTGAGCCTTTTTTTGGTTATTCTTTTTCTTTTTTGTTTCAAGTTTTTTTTTTTTTATTGTTACTAAAATTTTTTTTTCCAGTGTTCCAAGATTCATTCCCCATTCCCCACACCCAGTGCTCCACGCTTTAGGTGTCCCCAGTACCCACCACCAGGCTCTCCCATCCCTCCACCCCCCTCCCTCCAAGTCCCTCAGTTTGTTCTGTGTCCAAAGTCTCTGTTGTTTCGTTTCCTTCCCTCGATCATCCTAGTTTCCATGTTTCAAGTTTTTATTTAAATTCTAGTTAGTTAATATATAGTATAGTATCAGTGTCAGGAGTAGAATTTCATGATTCATTCCTTACATGTAACACCCAGTGCCCTTGAACAACATGGGTTTGAACTGTGTGGGTCCTCTTATAGGCAGATTTTTTTCCCAATAAATACAATACAGTACTATAAATGTATTTTCTCATCCTTATGATTTTATTAATATTTTCTTTTCTCTAGCTTACTTTATTGTAATAGTACAATATATAACATATAAAAATATTTGTTCACTGACTACAATGTTGATAAGGCTTTCAGTCAACAATAGGCTATTGGTAGTTAAGTTTTGGGGGAGTAAAAAGTTATATGTGGATTTTGGGGGTGTTAGTGTCCCCACTTTTTTCAAGTGTCAACTGTATATTTGGTCTATAAGAGAGACAGTTTAGATTCAGAGACACAAATGAGTAGGAAGTAAAAGTATGGAAAATGTACACCATGCAAATGGTAATCCAATGAGAGCTGAAATGGTTATAAATCATCTTATATTAACATAAGATGGAATAAAGTTTGAGATATAAATTATTACTAGAGACCAAAAAGATACTTTAAAATAGTCAATTACTCAAGATAAAATAATTATAGATTTATGTGCAGCTAATAGAGCCCCAGAATTCATGAACACATGTATAGTACTGATACAATAAAAGAATACACAGACAATTCAAAAATAATAATTGGAGACTTCAACATCCCACTTTCAATAATGGCTAGACAGCTCTTTAGAAGTTCAACAAGAAAACAGGAGACTTAATACTCTAAACCAGCTATACCTAACAGATAACTAACATAGCACTTCCACAAAGCAGACTGTAAATTCTTCTTAACCTCAAATGGAAAACATTATTTAGGTTGGACCATAAAATAAGACTCAATAATTTAGAAGTATTGATCCTGCAAATTGTGTTCTCTGACCACAGTGTAATGAAATTGAAAATTATAATAGGAAGAAATTTGGGAACTTTACAAATGTGCGGAAATTAAACAACATACTCCTAAGTAACCAGTGGGTCCAAGAGGAAATTATGAGGCTAATTGGAAAATATTTTAAGAGAAGTGAAAATGAAAAGACTACAGACTGCAATCTGTGGAATGCATGTAAATCAGTGATTAGTGGGAAATTTATACCTGCATATACTTACATTAACAAAGAAGAAAGGCTTCAAATAATGTAACATTCCCCCTTAAGGCACTTGAAAAAGAAGGGCAAACTAAAACTAAAGCAAACAGAAGGAAGGAAATGGCAAAGATTAGATCAGAAACAAATAAAGTAGACAAAAGAATAGATAATAGAAAAAAAATTAAACCAAAAGAGGTTTCTTTGAAAAAAATCACTGAAATGACAAACCTTTAGCTAGATTGACTAAAAAAAAAGAGAGAGAAGACTCAAACAGCTAAAATCAGGAAAAAAAAAGTATAGGACATTATTATCAACCTTACAAAAATAAAAAAATATTATAAGGGGATCCTATGAACACTTGTATGCCAATAATTCATAAAATTTAGATAAACAAACCTAGTAAGATACAAGCTACAAGCTAATGACTCAAGTGAAATAGATAATCTGAATACACATGTAACAAGTAATAGTACTTGGTTGGATTAGTAATAAAAAATTTGCCATAAAGAAAAAGTCAGGCCAAGATGGCTTCACTTTGAAGGGAATTTTATCAAACATTTCAGGTAGAATTAACACCAATCTTTCACAAACTCTTCCAGAAAATAGAAGAGGAGGGAACACTTTCTATGAGACCAATATTGTCCTAATATCAAAACTAAACAATGATACCACTAGAAAACTATAACCAACATCTCTTATGTAAAGACACAAAAGTCCTCAATAAAATACTACTAAACTGAACCCAGTAGTCTATAAAAATAATTATGTACTAAGAGCAAGTGGGATTTATCCCAGTAATGCAAGTTTGATTCAATATATGAAAATCAATCAATGTACTACACCAAAGTAAGGGAAGAAGGGACATAGTGCTTAGTAAGGACAGCTGCTATTACATTTCTCCCAGTCTTCCTATCTACTGCCTAGCCATTTCAATAAAACCGTTGCTTCAGTTCTCATATGTGATTTTAATAATACCTTTTCCTTCAGGCTGCAGAGTACTTATTACAGCATGTGTTTGCAAGATCACAGAACATATGTAGCTGTCCTGATCTCCACTCTCCTGCGAATACTATGTGTGAAGAAATTTTGTCTTGTCGAGGTAAGGCTTCTTATCAGGTGACTAGTGGAAATTCAGATTTCTAAAAAAAAGTCATTGAAAATGCAACCAAACCTATTTTTTTTTAAGATTCCTAGATCAGACAAGGATTTTTAACCACTGTTTGGTCTCTAACTCTAGATCTCATTCTGCTTGAAAATATATCAACTCCAAAGGTTCTTGAATGTGTTTGATTTATAGTATAGTCAAGAGGTTGACTTAGTATATCAATGTCCTGTGGTGCCCTCAACCAGGGAGGATATTTCCTCAGGGATATGCAATCTTAATGAAACCCTGTGGGTTTTTTTTTTTTTTACAGCCTTTACCATCATTTGTGCTCCATTTTGTGATACCCAAGGGCTGGGAGGAGGAAATGTTTTATCACCTAATTTATAGACCAAGAATGTAGGCTGTTACTAAATAGGCTTAAAGTGCAGGGAAAAGAGTCATTCGGGTGAAGCTGTGTTGTTCACAGATGCATTCTCCCAAATATTTATTTCTAAGGCAAAATCTTTAAAAAACAGATAATTAATTCCTGAGAGAGAGCAAAGCCTTAGATAGAAAGCCTTGATGTTCTCAGTATCATCTCTAAACATGGTGATTCAAGAAGAAGCTGTTTTCTTCTTTTAAGGCCTGAATAAGAGGGTGGTATAAAGTGATAGAAATATTTGTGTCTTTTTTTCTATAGCCATAGAGCTAGGTGGTGAAGATCCGAAGATTCTCCTTAGTACCTAAGACTTTGGATTCCACATTCAAGATAACATTTTCCTTTCCTTTGAATTGAATATCCACGGTTTTGGAACTTTGAAAATGCCATTGTCGAGTCAGTGGGGACTTGAGAAATATACATGTACATGGCATGATGTTTGAACAGCTATGTATAATGGTTATGTCTTTTTCCTGGGCATTCTGGAATTCTTTTTTGGGCATTGTTATTTTTTTTTAAAGATTTTTTATTTATTTATTTGACAGAGAGAAGCACAGCTGGAGAGGGAACACAAGCAGGGGGAATGAGAGTGAGAGAGGGAGAAGTAGGTCACCTGCCGAGCAGGGAACCTGATGCGGGGCTAGATCCCAGGACTCCAGGATCATGACCTGAGCCGAAGGCAGTTGCTTAACCAACTGAGCCACCCAGGTGCCCCTACAGTGGGCATTCTTAACAACAGAGGCAACCCTGGTAAGTTAACTAGAATTGCTGTTTTTTTTTTTTTTTTTTTTTAAGATTGTATTTATTTGACAGAAACACAGCTAGAGAGGGAACACAAGCAGGGAGAGTGGGAGATGGAGAAGCAGGCTTCCTGCTTTGCAGGAATGTGGGGCTCATTCCAGGGACTCCAGGATCATGACCGGAGCCAAAGGCAGATGCTTAATGACTCAGCGACCCAGGCGCCCAGAATTGCTGATTTTTAATCCAGTCCCTTACATTTTCATTTTCCCTCAAGGTGTTTAAAACTAAAATCATTGAAATACTGCTTTCTGATATTTTATGGGCAACCATTTTGAGATGTTGTAGGATATTTTGCAGAAATATTTGTTCTCACTCTATATGGATTTATCCATAATATATCAGGAATAATTTACATTTTATGGATTCCTGAGTCAATTGCTAGGCTTTTGAATGTGGAGGCAGTGCAGATTGGAGCTGGATGGTCACTGAAGGGTTTCCTTCATATAGTGAAGGGCATATAGTGTGGTAGTTTAGATAGCTGGAGATTGGTTTATGTGTGGTTACTCATTTCCTTGAAGCAGTGCTCTGATTTTGATAATTTCTAGGGACGAAATAGGGGGAAAATCTCTTTTAGTGGTAGGAGCAGATATGAGAGGCAACTGAAAAGAAAGAAAGGGAAATTTGAAGTAAAGCCAAGACGGGCTATGTGACTTTCACAATGGTCAAGATAGGTCAGCATGGGAGAGAGGAGAAGGACAACATTTGGATTCTATTTCTTGAAGGAAATATTAAGCCCTAAAATTGAGAGCCATGAGGAGGATGCATTAATATATAAGATCTGCAAGAAAGAATGTACCTTCTGCTGCGGTTGGGAAACTATACTACATTCCAGACTCAGCGGCACTTGTTATTCTGACTTTGTTAAACTTCCTTAGATTTTGTTCTAACTTAGTAAGACCTTATTTCTGCTATAATGGATGTAGTCCCAACAATATGATGGAATTTTTGCATCCTTAATTCATACTTAGCTCCCCCTGCCCCCTTTTTGTAGAGATTCAAGGCAGACATTGCTAAAGATAAGAAATGAAAGTTATTTCTCTTTGTACCTTTGGGTGATTTTTCCTTGTAAACTTTCATCTCAAGGGAAGCAAATGTGATGGTAGGAAAAAAAATCACCACATTGGGCTTTAGAAGACTTTTTCCTGTGGTCTGATATAAATAATTAGCTGTGTTTTCTTGGACTTTATCTCTCTGGGACTCAATGTCCTCATCTTTAAGGAGCATATATGTTTAAAATGCAAGGAACTAGAGCATTTTTAATGTACAACAATTTTAGTGTTCAGTAGACTCTTTAACTCATTAACTCTGAATCTACATTTCACAGCCTAGCAAAAGAGCTTCTATGGATTTTATAGGGTCTTAGGTGGTAGCTTTAGGTACAAATCCACTAGTCCAAACTCGGACATTGTCTGATTCCCAGAAGTTGTACTGGAAAGGCACTTGGTACTAAAGAGCTAGAGACAGACATCCTGGGTTTAAAAGCAGTCTCTTCTTCTTTTTTTTTTTTAAGTCATTATCACTTTTGGCAAGTCATTTACCTTCTCTTAACCCTATTTTATTTTATTTAAAATATAGATAATAGCGTACCCATGTCATAGCACTGTTGTGAAGATTAAGTGAAATAATGTATGTGAAATACTTAGTATGGTGCTTAGCACATGACCACCACTCATTAAAAATTAACTATTATTGGGGTGCCTGGGTGGCTCAGTTGGTTAAGCGACTGCTTTCGACTCAGGTCATGATCCTAGACACCCGGGATCGAGCTCCACATCAGGCTTCCTGCTCAGCGGGAAGCCTGCTTCTCCCTCTCATTCCCTCTGCTTGTGTTCCCTCTCTGGCTGTGTTTCTCTCTGTCAAATAAATAAATAAAATCTTTAAAAAAATTAACTATTATTGTGGGAACTAACTACATAGTGTAAAAATAAATATCCACATGCTATTAAGAATGGGGTAAAACAGAGCTGAAATGAAAGTTTCCATTTTGAAATGTTTTGAGTATGTGGAATTTAAACAAATAACAGAGATTTTGTGTGCTTAAGTCCTTACTCTTAATTATAGTCTGAGGATTCTTTTATGGAAGATCAGGGTGATTCTGTTTGATTAACACTATTTTCCATTTCTCATTTATCCAAAAACATGGGTGTTAGAGGGTTTGAGTAGGTATATTATTGGTCTTTGGACTAGGACAAAAAAAGAAACTGATTCTATGCTTGAGTCTGTCAACTAATAGAAGACATTAAACACATTAATTTTGACATAAGATCAAGTTTTATTTGTATGTTTGTTTCTATATGGTGTGGGACAAAAAGGGGCAGATGAAAATTATAAAAGACAATCATTTAAAAAATATACTCAAATTACTTCAAGATTTGCAAGAAACAAATAAGTGAAATAATAATAATGAATGAGTCAAATTTGGAGTTTTCTGTCTGATTTTGATCGTAAAACCCAACTTTTGGCCTGGATATTCAGGAAGTGATAAAAACATATTAGTTGGTTTGTTGTTTCTCCCAAAGGCCTTCTTCTCTAGAGAAGACTTGGCAATTAGAAGTTCACTCAACTTTCTTCTCAAGGGTTCTCATCCCTGGAAGGATTCTCTAATGCATTGGGCTTCCAGAAGGGAGACTACTATCTTGGGGTTTGGACTGTAAGGCTACCTTTTCAGTGAAGCATTTATGGGATTATCTGGAAGATGTGTTCTTTCCATGTACTTCATTATGTAAGTTGCCTGAATGTAAGAGGGACAGTTTGTCTTAACCTTCAATGCCTTTGTGATTTAAGAATGTATGGAAATACAGAGAATAAAGCAACATGAGGTCCAGGAAAAAGTGAGAATTAATAATGGCAAAACTTAGCTTTAAATATTATATTGAAGTTTAATTGAGTGTTCACTAAGAAGTTTTGACGTACCTATTCCTAGACAGTTTTGGAAGGGGAAGGAATCATCTGTGAGATTGTCAGACTACTGTTAAAAGTCAGAGTTTTGGACTGTTTAATGATTTTATGGTTCCTTTTTTATTTCTTTTTTTTTTTAAAGGTAAAGCATTCCTTCCTGAAGTCTTTTATCACCCACACCACATAGATGGAGAATAAAAGAAATGTGACTGAATTTATTTTAATAGGTCTTACACAGAACTCCATGATGCAGAATATAGTGTTTCTGGGATTTTTGGTTCTGTACATGGTAACAGTCTCAGGCAACCTGCTCATTGTGGTTACCATTACCACCAGCCCGGCTCTGAACTCCCCCATGTACTTCTTTCTGACTCATCTTTCCTTGATAGACACAATTTATTCTTCTTCTTCAGCTCCTAAGCTGATTTTGGACTCTCTTCATGAGAAGAAAACTATCTCCTTTAATGGATGTATGGCTCAAGTCTATGCAGAACATATTTTCGGTGCTACTGAGATCATTCTGCTGACAGTGATGGCCTATGATCGCTATGTGGCTATCTGCAAACCTCTGCACTATACAACTGTCATGAATCGCAGGCTGTGCGTTGTCCTGCTGGGAGTGGCCTGGACTGGAGGATTTCTCCATGCAACCATTCAGATCCTCTTCACAGTCTGGCTGCCCTTCTGTGGCCCCAATATTATAGATCATTTCATGTGCGATTTGTATCCTTTGTTGAAACTTGTCTGCATGGACACTCATACCCTTGGTCTCTTTGTTGCTGTCAACAGTGGTTTCATCTGCCTTTTAAACTTCCTCCTCTTGGTGGTGTCCTATGTGGTCATCCTGTGCTCCCTAAAGAACTATAGCTTGGAGGGGAGGCGCAAAGCCCTTTCCACCTGTGTCTCTCACATAACGGTAGTTGTCTTATTTTTTGTGCCCTGCATATTTGTGTATCTGCGCCCAGTGACCACTCTGCCCATTGATAAAGCTGTTGCTGTCTTTTATACTATGGTGGTCCCAATGTTAAATCCCTTAATCTACACCCTCAGAAATACTGAGGTAAAAAATGCTATGAGGAAGCTCTGGAGAAAAAAAGTGACTTCAGATAATAATTAAATGGGATCTTTGAGTATTACACACAGAAGCAATAGTGGTAATCTAATGCAAGCTTCTTGATCTATAGATGAGGACATCAGCTCTAACAAGGAGTTGGATAACACTTGCCAATAGTCACTTAAGTGCAAAACTGAGGCTTGAACTGGAATCCAGACTTAGTGTTTCCCATCCCACATTCATATCATCACAACTTACTGCTTCTTAATCCATAAATATTTACCTATTACTTAGAATCTCAAAAATCTTTAGAACTAAAAGATATGCATCTAGAATATTGGATTGGTATTAAAATGATCTTATGTAACAGCGAGATATTGGTTATTACTGATTATTAAAAATAACAGGTTTAATGATATTCCTTTACTTTGGACTTGGGCACCAGTATAAATTCTTGCCTCTGTGAATTTTCTTGTTCATTAAATCTTGGTTGTACAGTAAAAAAAGAGATACTATTTATCAAATGCCTATAAGGCGAGTGTTGTATTAGGTATTTTCCATGTTGTATCTCAGGGCCCAATTAGGATACAGATAACACATTAATTTGAACAGGGAAGGCTTACATACAATTGTTCATTATAGCAGAGCATTAACTGGAAAGGGCTAAAGGTTACTCTAAAGAATTCCCTGGGACTAAGAGATGAATATCAAAGGAAGGAATATATTTAGAAGGTAGAATTCCTCCTCAAAGCTAGGATTCATCTTTTAGAAAAGGAGTAGTTTTTGTCCATTGGACAATGAAGTTCTCTAGGTTGTCTTAGCCAGAACTAGTTTATGGTAGCTGGAGAGAGACTGACAGGAAAAAAAAGGGGGGGGGGACTAGTAAGCCGGGAACCTCCCTCTGGGTTGCTGGTAGCCTGAGATTGGTGACCAGAGGACTATGGTCTGGACTGGAAGCAGAAAACAACACTGTAGGGTGCAGGTGGGCCAAGACTGGTGGAAAACACCCCAACTATGATGCAGATCCACTGGATTGAGAACCTGATTTCTGAGTGCTTGTGAGATTCACTGGAATTTGTCTGCAGAAGTGCCACTGAAACCCATTGGGAAATCATCCATGCAGGTGGCAGTGTCAACACTGCTAGATGTCTCTCCAGCTTCCTCCCCCAAGCAGGCACTCTTAGAAGTGACATAGAACAAACTTAGATGAGAAGCACATCCCAGAAATCATTACCCAGGCCAATGTCAATAAGCTTTTTCTGTATGTTTTCTTCTAGCAATTTTATGGTTTCAGGTCTTACATTTAAGCCTTTAATTGATTTTCAGTTGATTTTGATACAAGGGTCCAATTTTGTTCTTTTGCATGTGAATATCCAGTTTTCCCAATACCATTTGTTAAAGAGGCTATCCTTTCCTCTTGGAAAGAGGAAAATCTTTCCAGAGGCTACCATTGAGTGATCTTGATGGCCTTGTCAAATATTAAGTGGCTTAGTAGGCAAGTATTTATTTCTGGACTCTCAATTCTATTCCATTTATCTAGGTGTATGTTTTTATTCTAGTACCATACTGTTCAGATTACTACTGATTTGAAATATAGTAGTGTGAAATCAGGAAGTGGAAGTGTGATGCCTCCAGCTTGGTCTTCTTCCTGGGGTTGTTTTGGCTGTTCAAGGTCTTTGGTGGTTCCAGATATATTTTAGGATTGTTTGTTCCATGTCTGTGACAAATGCCATTTAAATTTTGATAGGCATTTTATTGAATCTATGGATGGATTTGGGTAATATAAACATTTTAACAATATTAATATTTCTAATCCATGAACATGGACCTTTTCCATTTACTTGTGTCTTTTTCACTCTCTTCAATCAGTGTCTTATAGTTCTTAGTATGGAGAATTTTCACTTACTGATTACATTTATTCCTAAGTATTTTTTTCTTTTTGATGCTATTGCAAATGGAGTTATTTTCTTCATTTCCTTTTTGTATAGTTTATTGTTAGTACAAAGAAATGCAAATAATTTCTGTATGTATTCTGCCTCTTTAATGAATTCCTTTATTAGTTTTAATAGTTTTTGTGTGGAGGTTCAAGGGTTTTCTATATATATGATCATGTCATCTACAAACAGATACTTTTATCTTTTTCTTTCCAATTATGATGCCCTTATTTATTTTTCTTGTCTGATGGCTCTTGCTGGTACTTCTAGTACTATGTTGAAGATAAGTGGCATGGGCTTCCTTGCCTTGTACTGGATCTTAGAGGAAAAGCTATCAGTTTTCACCCACTGATCATCATGTTAGTTGTGGGATTTTTATAAATGATCCCTTTTTTGCATGTGTGTTGAGGCAATTTCCTTCAAATCTATTTTGTTGAGAATTTTTATCATGAAAGATTGTTGAACTTTGTTAAGTACAATTTTGTGAATCTATTGAGATAATCATATGGTCTTAATATGGTGTATCAAGTTGTTTTGTTTGCATATTTTATTTTTATTTATTTATTTTTAAAGATTTTATTTATTTGTCAGAGAGAACACAAGCAGGGGGAGTGAGAGAGGGAGAAGCAGCCCTCCTACTGAGCAGGGAGCCTGATGCAGGGAGTCCAGGATGATGACATGAGCTGAAGGCAGATGCTTAACAACTGAGCCACCCAGGCATCCCATTTGCATATTTTAAGCTAACCAGTATCCCAAGGTTAATCTCATTTGGTCATGGTGTATGATCTTTTGAATGCATTGGATTCGGTTTGCAGAGTTACAATTCTTGACCAATAAAATTTATGAGTCTTTGCATGTCTGGAAATCTATTTTATTCTCATATTTGAATTCTGTATTGCATGATACAGAATTAGTGGTCAATTTTTTCTCTTAAAAACATTAAAGAGTTTTTTCATTAACTCCCACTTTCTACTTTTACTGGCAAAAATTGTGATGCCTGTCTGATTTTTTAAAAATTTCTTTCATAGCCTGTTTTTATTTTATAGATTTGGTGTTCTACTGAATTTCTAATAATAGACCAATTGACATTTTAGATTTCTAGTTCAGGATCAAAATTTTTTTATTTTCTTTCTAAAGATATCAAAATGGCTATTATTTGACCACTGAAGACCACCCATAGTTGACCAAATCACACTCTCCACAGCTGAAATCTAATACTTTTATGGTTTTAATTGCCATCTGTATGCTCAAGCTTTCTCTATTTCTGTGGCCTACATCTTTCTGAGGGTCAGAAACATATATTTAATTATACATTATTACTTAAATGTCATCCAACACATTAAAAAAATTAATCTTTTCTCTGTTCCATTCATCTGGTAATCTACTTTAGAAACTGGGTATCATCAATGAATCCTTTCTCAAATATTTATCCTATATCAAGTTTTTAAATTTATAGCCCTAAATATTTCTTGAACCCTTTTCTATCTCTGTGTTAGCTGGGTTCCCTAGATGCAGACTTTCAGATGGGGATGGGACATAATAGTGTCCACCAAACTCTGCATCCTCGCTGGCACCACCAGAGTTCAGACCTCAGTCCTTTTGCATCCAAATCATCATGTGATCTCTAACTCCTCTCCTGTTGCTAGTCTCATCCCTTTAATTCATTTCCCACACTGTAGCCAGAGTTACTATTCTAAAACTCAAAGTTTTTTTATTTTTTATTTTTTAAGAGAGTGAGCGAGTGAGCACAAAGCAGAGGGAATAACAGGCAGAGGAGAAGCAGGCTTCCTGCTGAGCAAGGAGCCTGGGATCATGACCTGAGCTGAGGGCAGATGCTTAACCAACTGAGTCACCTAGGTACCCTCTAAAATTCAAATGTAATTGCATCATGCACTAGATAAAAACAAAATTCCAATGTTTTTGAATTGATTAGCCATATTGAATTGATTAGGTTTCTTGTGTACTCTTTTTCACCTCCTGGCCTTTGTTATGTATTCCATCTTCTAGAACATTCTGCCAACCCCATGCCTATTCATTGTATCAGGTGACTTATTTCCACCACTGGGTTCTGTATTTTATGTCTTTTCATCTAGGCATCTTCTTCTGATCCTGTGTGTCCTTCCAATGTGGATTCATAGCACCTTATGATTCTGTTATCTTATCATTTATAATACTTGCAATTTTCTGCTTCCTCCTGGGAGTCTTTGAGTGGATTTTAAGCTCTGTGGAGGCAGAAACTGGTTCATTCACCACTGAAGGCCCAGCAACTATCAACATGTCTGATACATTTCTTGGGCTCAAAAATACTTGTTGATTACTGGAGATAGGACCAAAGGAATGAATGGAGAATATTTATCCTGGGATTGCTTTGTGTATAGAAAGAGCCACATATTTTAATAATGACATGGTACCAAAAAGTAAACTGATTAACACAGAAACATAAGCAGGCCACATTCATAAGATAATAAAATGTCACAGAAAGAGAGAGAATATCAAGGTAAACTATTTTGCATATTGAAATTTCATATGCTGCAAATTGTAGTTTCAATTTCTTTTTCATCCTTAGTATAAGCAAGAATGAAAACAAATTGGAATACCCCCAAGAGGTCTAGCCAGAATTCTCCTTAGAGTTGAATCAGATAAAAGTGGAAAAGAATTCCCTAGCTTCCAATATTACTTTCTTGTTCTTTATTTTTGAATTTATTCATCTTGCTTTATACTTTTAATTAATTCATTCATTCAATATTTATTGTGTAGCAAACATTGTGCTATCTTGGGGAGACTATTTTTATATAGTAGGCAAGTATAGAGTATGACTGTATATTTAATAAATAGAAATTCTTGTCTGACATCAAAACTTTTGAGTCATTCTCTTTCAGTTGGAGTATCAACATAAGATGAGCGATATGAGCGGTGCAACATGGTTCTGAAGCTTATAAGGAAACCTAGAAACATGGCCTAATCTTCATTACCTACCCCTCAGAGGTTAAATGGCTAATGCTTTTATAGCCCTAAATTGTTACATACCATAGTGTTATAGACAACATATACAATCAATTGTGATATGTAAAAACAAACAGTTATTCATGAAAAATTATTAGGCTTTATTATATACAATGGACTAATATATACATTGTGTCCAATACAGTCTCTGGCTCATCAGATGGTAACTAGTATATTTATCTGCTCTTTCGGTCACCGTTGTCTGGCAGTTAACAGCAGTTAAGGACATGATCTGGGAAATCAGTGAGTTCTGGTTACTGGTTTTCCAATATATCTGTTTTGGTAGCTTTCACTTTCTGTCAGTTTCCTTGGTGACAATATCAGTGCCTACCTACCTCCTTGGATTGTTATAGGAATTGTTGCTTGATAGCAATAAATTCCATTATTTCTTTAAGTTTTATTAGAAGGAATGCCTATGAATCCATATGTTTGGTTGATGCTAGTAAAACTAAACTCCACTTTGGTCGAATTTTCTGAATATGCAAAGTAGTCCTGGGTTATGTTTTTCTCTCTTTTCTTGCATTCATTTCTGTTATCCTCAATGCAGAATTTATGATTCATAGTGATTAATTTATTTCTCCATTCCTTAATATTCCTTGCTGAAATCACCCAAAATGTCCTTTTGACCTTCATTTCCTTTGAATCAGTGTTGAGCTCCAGGCACATTTATTCATCACCTGAAATAGCTTTCTTACCACACAATTTCTTAATGGCGTTTTTCATTTGGGCATTTCTCAAGGTATAGATTAAGGGGTTTAGCATGGGAGTTATAATAGTATAGAACACTGCAACTGCTTTATCAATAGATAAAGTAGCTGCAGGTCTCATGTACACAAATATGCAGGGCACAAAGAATAGGACGACCACTGTGATGTGGGAGACACAGGTGGAGAGGGCTTTGCGCTTTGCCTCCAAGCTGTGATTCCGGAGGGAGCGCAGAATGACCACATAGGAGACCATCAAGAGGAGGAAGTTTAACAGACAAATAAATCCACTGTTGGCAGCAACAAAGAGCCCTAGAGTGTGGGTATCAGTGCAGGCAAGATTGAGCAAAGGATTCAGATCACACATAAAGTGATCTATGACATTAGGGCCACAGAACGGTAGTCGGAAGATGAAGAGGATCTGTATGGTTGCATGAAGAAAGCCTCCCACCCACACGACTCCCATTAGCAGGCCACACACTCGCCGACTCATGATGGTTGTGTAGTGTAAAGGCTTGCAGATGGCCACATAGCGGTCATAGGCCATCACAGTAAGCAAGATGCCTTCAGCACCTCCAAAAAAATGTTCCCCAAATACTTGGGTCATGCATCCATTGTATAAGGTAGTCTTCTTTTCATGGAGGGAATCGATGATCAGTTTGGGAGTATTGACAGAAGAATAACAGGCATCAATAAAGGAGAGATAGGCCAGGAAAAAGTACATGGGGGACCCCAACGATGGGCTGGCAGTGATGGTGATCACAATGAGCATATTACCTACCACAGTGATGGTGTAGATAACAAAAAACATGACAAATATAACTTTCTGCATCTTTGGGTTCTCTGTAAGCCCCAGAAGGACAAACTCTGTCACATTGTTCCTATTCTCCATGTGTTTCACCTGATAGTTAATTACATTGCCTGAAAAGAAAACAATTTTTATTAACACAACCCGGAATTTACTAAACTTTCATTCTAATATATAATACATTCTTGGTTCTATTGAATGGTGAATTATTTTGAGGTTGTGCGTGTTGTAAATAAAGATTCTGAGTTCTTGAAAATCAGTCCAACTGCTCCCCTTGAAGTCTTTGTCAAGAATATGATTATGAGGAACTTTTGTAAACATACAGGCAAGAGACCACACGTGCACTTAGTCATTCCCAGATGACCAAGAGTCTATGCTGAAGTAGTAGATTGGACGTACTGTGTGGACTACCACCTGAAGAAGTGGTAGTAGATGGATGTAGTTTCCAAATGCAAAGGTTCAGAAATTTCCCTTTAATCTCTAGGGAATGGAGAACCATGCAAGATAATTGAGAATATGAGTGGGAGGATGAAGAAGAATGTGAAGGGAGAAACTTGGACATTATTCTCCTAAAGATCTTTGTGTGCTTTGGCTGAAATGGGTTGAGGTTTAGTCAAGGGGGTGGAAGGAAGACACAGAAATCCCAGTAGCAGACTACTGAGAGTAGTTGAGTAAGAGTAACAGGGCACTGGTGATGGGAATGTAATGAATGGATACAAGAGCTACTTAAAAGTAGTCATAATGTTCCATTGTATATATGGACCGTATCTTCTTTATCTGTTCATCTTGGTGGTGGGTATTAAGGAGGGCATGTATTGCATGGAGCACTGGGTGTGGTGCATAAACAATGAATCTTGGAACACTGAAAAAATAAAATAAAATAAATTATTTAAAAAAGTAATCATAATGCATGTTTCCTAAGTCCAATGACTTTAAAATAGCTAGTAATATGTACTTTTGAATGATTGCTGTGTGCATGGTATGTAGCAAATTCTTTGTGTACATGGTTCCTTTTCATATGATAATCTGAGTGGTTGGTATTATGTCATTCATTTTGCAGATGCGAAAACAGACTCAGAGACTAATATTAATAATTACAATATTGATGGTAATATTAACTAAAGCTTACTGAACTGTTAGTGTACTCTGTTTTTGCAGGCATTTGGTTATTTAATCCTCACTACAAACCTACAGGATGGTTACTACTGTCATTTTTATCCCTATTTTACACATTAGGGAGAAGCATAGAGAAGTTAAGATGATTGAGCAGCTAATAAAGACTGGAGCCAAGAAAAGTCAGGTTATACTTGCTAATTGTTTTACCTCTGAAATTTTAATGTATGCCCCATATTGTTACTGTATAATAAACAATGTTGAACTAGTCGTCTCTTTTTGATATAACCATAATACTTGTAATTTAATGATACTTTAGAAGCAAGCTTATGTGGAACAGTTTCATTAGCACATAGCACACACAGTGACATATTGGAACTCTTACATATTAATAAAAATGTGGCACTGCTTTCATCGAATAATGCTTTTATCTTGGCCTCTCCCCTAGCCCTTGGTGTTTCTTATTGTATACCCTTCTAAAAAATGGACTGCCAGACTCTTCTGCAAAATATCAAAACAAATTATCCTATGGTTAATTGTATTGGTTTGAAAATCAGAAAGACCAAAGTAGAATCCTTGTTCTTCCACTTGCAGTTTCTTTTATCTGGGGTACATTACTTTAGACCTTACATCTTTGTTTACTCATCTATAAAGAAAGAATAATATCCACCTCACAGGTTATCACAACAATTATTTGAGATATTGACCACACTGTTTAGGATGTACACAGGACTTTCACTTAATTTTATGACTATGAATGCCCCTGCAAAATAGGAAGAATTGACAATTTCGGCAATAATACAGAGAAACATTTAAATATGCAATTGAACTTAGGAAGGATCATCACCAATTTTACTCTTCAAAGGAACAATAGAGACTGGTGCAATACATAGCAGTGGATCCCAGAAACTCTTCTCCATGTTTGTGCTTGGATGAAATAGATGGTGATCTATATCATTTAATTTTCATATTTGAGTGTTTGAAATGTAGTTAAATTTTGTTTTCATTCTCAGGATTTTTCTTCATTATTAGGAGGTGTCTCCTGGCCAAAGCATGGTATCTGGTGTCAGAGAGCTGGGTCCTACCATTTGCTTAATCTCTATGAGCCCCCAATTTTTTCACTGCCCAGTTAGCTAATGATATTCATGAATTATCTTTTGAAGCATTGGGATAAGGATAAATTATTCTATTACTATGTCTGAAAAGTTGAAAAGTAATGAGTAGTATATGTGGAAAGTAATAATCTTTAATAAAGCATCAGCACTATGAAAAACTTACCTCAGCTGTCTTAGATGATCTTAAAGATGTTTCTGTATTCAGAAGTAGTCCTGTCTTCAAACTGACCTCTTCTTGTAATAAGTAATTTTCAGAATGAGAAATATGTCACACTTGGGAAGAGCCTATTCAGAGAATTCACTATCAACTGTTATTAAGAAATTATATACATTGAATATGTGTAATTTGGGGGGCTATATAATTTATACCTCAAATGAGTCTACTAAAATAAGAGTGTTCTTATGAGACCAAATCTCTCCATCTAGCCTAAAACCTCAAAACCTTTTCCACAGAAAATCTGTTTGAAATGTATTTTCTGGTTTTGAATTTAGAATAGATTCACTTAAGACACTGTGGAGAAATCATCTATATATGGATCTGGTCCTGCAGGGCAAGAGGCAAACAGGTCACATTCAGGGGTTCACTCTGCCCATGATGAATTTTGCTCTGGAGAGGTGAACAAAAACATTTTCACTTTGCTCTTTATGGATATTTAAAGATATTTCCATCAAGGTTCAGAGACCTTGTCTTGTAGTTCTTGCTTCCTCTCCCAGGAATTAATTATCTCCTTTGATGGAAAGGCTTTGTCTTAGAAACAGTATTCTAAAGAGACATGTTGAGAAATAGTCATTCTTACATGGGGAATTGTATTCCCTACACTTGGAACCTAAGCCTGTAAGTTTCCTTCCTCTATGTCCTGGATTGTTAAGAAAGCTGAATGTCATCTGAATAGCAAGGTGCCATTATACCAGTGGAGCTGTGATGTAGTTTCCCTACAGGCTAATGTCACAGAGGAGGTTCTCTTTTCTTATCAATATTAAACTTTTTTTTTTTAAGATTTTTAAAAAAGATTTTATTTATTTGACAGAGAGAAACACAGCCAGAGAGGGAACACAAGCAGGGGGAGTGAGAGAGGGAGAGAGGGAGAAGCAGGCTTCCTGCTGAGCAGGGAGCCCGATGTGGGACTTGATCCCGGGCCTCCGGGATCATGACCTGAGCCGAAGGCAGTTGCTTAACCAACTGAGCCACCCAGGCGCCCCAATATTAAACTTTTATTGGAAAACCACTACTGATTGCTTGAGAGCTAGAGCAGTGAGAGCAAAAGGAAATGGCAGCCATTTTAAAGTTCTTGGCTTATCTAATAGCTTTTTTTGTTTGATTTATTGAAGAATCATGAGCAAATAAAATTGTGTGTATTTAAGATGTGTAACTTGACAGGTTAACATAAGAATACATTGTGAAATAATTATCACACCAAGTTTTCTAACATTTTCATCACTCACAGTTACTGTGTGTGTGTGTGTGTTGAACACTTAAGATCTATTCTTTCAGTAAATTTCAGATATATGATATAGTATTATTAACTACAATCACATTAATCCATCTTGCATAAGTGAAACTTTGTTCCCTTTGATCAATATCTTTCTATTTGTCCCTCCCCCAGCCTCTGGCAGCACTCATTCTATTCTCTGATTCCGTAAGTTTGACTCTTTTAGATTCCACATCTAAGTAGGATAATGTAGTATTTCATTTTCTTTCTCTGGCATATTTCACTTTGCATAATGTTCTGAAGGTTCATCTATGTTGATCTATGTTGTCACAAATGGCAAGTTCCTTTTTTTTTTTTTAAAGACTATATATTCCATTGTATATAGGTATCACATTTTCTTTTTCCATTCATCCATCAAGGAACATATGGATTGTTTCCATATTTTTTTTAAAAAAATTATTTATTTGACAGAAACACAGTGAGAGAGGGAACACAAGCAGGGGAAGTGAGAGAGGGAGAAGGAGGCTTCCCGTTGGTCAGGGAGCCTGATGTGGAGCTTGATCCCGGGACTCTGGGATCATGGACCTGAGCCCAAGGCAGATGCTCAATTACTGAACCACCCAGGTGCCCCCATATCTTCCATATTTGGTCATCATGAATAATGCTTCAGAATACATGAGTATAGATATGTCTTCAAGATATTAATTTCAATACCTTTAGTTCTATACCTAGAAATGGGATTGCTGCATAAAAACTAGTCCTTTTTTAAATGTTTTCTGAAGAATCTTCATACTGCTTTCCATAATGGCCATGCCAATTTACATTCTCAATTGCAGTGCACAAGGTTCCCTTTTCAACAGTTGGTATCTTTTGTCTTTTTGTTAAGTACTGTTTTTAAAATTGTAAGGTAATATTTTTGGCTTGCATTTCCTTGATGATTAGTGATGTTGAACACTTTTTCATATACCTCTTCGTCATTCGTCAATCTTCTTTTAAGAAATGTCTATTCAAGTCCTTGCCCATTTTAAAATCAGGATGTTTGTGTTTTGCTTTGAGTTGTATACATTCCTTATATATTTTGGTTACTAACTCACTACATTTATGGTTTGAAAATATGTATGGTTTTCTCACATTTGTTGGTTGCCTTACATGCTTGATTGTTTCCTTTGCTGTGCTGAAGTTTCTGAGTTTGATGAAATCTTCACCCATCTGTTTTTGCTTTTGGTATGATATCTAAAAAAAAATCATTGCCTAAACCAATGTCAACAGGATTTTCACCTGTTTGTTTTAAGGGGATTTATAGTTTCAAATCTTAGTTTAAGTCTTTAATCCAGTTGATTTTTGCATATGATATGAGATAAGGGTCCAATTTAATTCATCTGCCTGTGGTTATCCAGAATTCCCACAGAATTTATTGAAGAGACTCTCCTTTCCACATTGTATGTTCCTGGAACCCTTGTAGAAGTGCAGTTGACTGTATATGCATGGGTTTATTTCTGGGGTCTCTGTTCTGTTCCATTGGTCTATATGTCTGTATTTTTGCCAGTACCTACTGTTTTGATACAGTAGCTTGGCAATATATTTGGATAGTGGGAGTTGTAATGGCTCCAATTCTATTCTTATTGCTCAAAATGGCAGTGATTATTTGGATGCTTTTGTTGTTTTATGTGTATTGTTATGCAAAAGCTCTTTTTCACTTTTCTGAGAGGGCTGTTGAAATAGCCAAAAATCTCAGAAGGCTCTAGATTACAGTTAATTCTGGCTCTTATGGGTTGGTCAGTATGGAATGCTAGTCCATAAATTGTGCTTTTATTTTTAAAAATGGCAACATCTGGAATCCTGGATGGCTCAGTCAGTATAGCATGCCACTGTTGATCTCAGGGTCATGAATTTGAGGCCCACATTGGCTGTAGAGATTACTAAAAACATAAATAAACTTAAAAGAAGGGCAACATCTGGTAAGAAGATTTAAAATCTTGATAAGGTCAGATTTTGTATTTTTCTTGAATTTCATGCTTATTGGATTATATCTAATACGTATTATTCTATCCCAGTTTTAATAGATATTATTATTTTTATAATTTTTTATTTACCTTTAACATGTAGGTCTCTGACTCATTTTGAGTTAATTTTTGCATATAGTATGAGTAGTGGTTAGTGTTTATTTTTTTCCATATAGATATCCAATTGATACAGCATAATTTATTTAAAAGTCTATTCTTTAACCATTAAATTACTTTGATATTTTTGTAAAAAATTAATACATTGGAGTTTATTTATGAATAATCTTTTATGGTTTCTGGACATACCTATATGTTTGCTCCTATGCCAATAAGGACACAATATTGATTATAGGAGCTTAAGAGTAAACCTTAAAATTAGATGTAGAATAAGTTTCCCAAATGTGTTCTTATTTTTTGAGAGTGATTTGCTATTCCAGGCACTTTTGAATTTCTATATTTCTGTATAAATTTCAGAAGAGATTTATCAATTTCTCCAATAATACTGTTGGGGTTTTGATTGAAATTGGATTGAAAATTTAGAAATAAAATAGTAAAAATATTAGGTTTTCTATTCTGTCAATATGGTACATATCTCCACTATGTATTTAATTTTCTTAGCAGTGTTTTCTAGTTTTCATGCACAGATCTTGAATATGTTTTAAAAATGTAACCCTAATATTTCATTAAAAATAGTATTAGTCATAATTTAAATTTCTAATTGTTTAATGTTATTGCAGAAATATAGTTTATTTTTATTTATTTATTTATTTTTTTTTAAGATTTTATTTATTTGACAGAGAGAAACACAGCCAGAGAGGGAATACAAGCAGGGGGAGTGAGAGAGGGACAAGCAGGCTTCCCGCCGAGCAGGGAGCCCGATGTGGGACTCGATCCAGGGTCTCCGGGATCATGACCTGAGCCTAAGGCAGTCGCTTAACCAACTGAGCCACCCAGGCGCCCCAGTTTATTTTTTATATAGACTTATAAAGTATGACTTTGCTAAGTTCACTGATTAGATGTATTTATTTTAGCACACTTTATTTGCACACAATTTTGCCATTTGCACAAAAACATTTTTATAATTTTCCTCTTCCTTATTTATTAGAGAGAGAGAGCGAGAACAAGTGGTGAGGAGAGGCAGAGGGAGAGAGAGAGAGAGAAGCAGATTACTTGCTGAGTAGGAAGACCAATGTGGGGCTCGATTCCAGGACACAGAGAGCATGACCTGAGACAAATGTAGATGCATAACTGATTGAGTCACCCAGGCACCCCAGCTTCTTCCTTTCTAAACTCTCTGTGTGTTTCTTTTCTTGTTTCAATGATTAGACCTAGAATACAATATATAATAGTAATGGTGAGTGTGTATCTCTATGTCTCCAAGATCAATAGTGGCATGCTCTTAGGGAGAGAGTATTCATCATTAATTTGATGACAGTTACAGATTTTATAAAGATGTTCTTTTTCAGGTCAAACAAATAATTTTCTGTTGTTCATTTGCTAACTTTTAAAAGAAATCTTAAATCTCAGTTGAAATTTATTAGTTTTTATGCATCTTTTGCCATGATTATGTAGTTCTTCTCCTTTATTCTGTAGTGACTTATATTGAGTGATGTTTGAATGTTACATCAACCTTTTATTCTTAGGAAAAACTCTGTATGATTATGGTACATTATTATTTTTAAAAATTACTGATGGATTTGATTTATTGGTGTTTTGTTAAATGTCTTTTGCACATGTTCATAATGGATATTTGTCTGTCGATTTCTGTCTTGTAATGTCATTTGGTATGTAGGCAATGCAGGGTCATGTAATGAGTTGCATAATGTCTTTTCCTCTATGTTTTGAAAGAGAATTTATATGGGATTAGTTTTATTTATTTATCTATTTCTTGAGTCAGTCAGTTTTTCTTGAACATGTTTCAAAAAAGGTTTAGTCAAAAAGACTAAAGCTCATGTCATCATCACACTCCTTAGATTCTTTCTCTGTTTCCACTTTCTTCTCCTCAGCTGAGGCAGTGATGGCAGAGAGAGAAGGACCTCCTGCTGGTGCAGTGGGAGCTGCTGAACAGGTTCACCTGCCCTAATGTTGCAGATGAGGCTCCTGATGTTGACATTGGCCAGGGTATTTACAAACAAGCCTGGCCAGAAAGGTTCCACTGACTGCTTTAATGATGTGGTTGATCTTTCCCCCATAACAGTCACCATATTGTGGTGCAGGATGAAGGCTGAGTAGATGCAGATAAGGTCGGAAACCAAGGTGATAGTGTGGGCAAGTTCTGAGCAGGCCCTGCTGGGCTTGGTGCTCGTTACTGCATGAAGTTAGGGCCTCACCCCAATGTAGACTTACCTTCTTCTGAAGGACTGAAGATCTTAGCAGTAGCTAGGGAAAAGCAGTATTACTTATTTTTAAGATAAAAAGTAATTTAAAAAACCTATAAGCAAAAAGTGAAGTGATTGGGCCTGGAGTTGTTTTTGAGAAGGATTTAACCACAAATTGTATTTCTTTAACTGATATAGGACTATTCTGGTTTTCTATTTCTTCTTCAGTCAGATTTTATAATACATTTTAAATAATTGGTTTTTAGATTGTCAGATTTTTTGGCTTTAATTTGTGATAATATTTCCTACTATACTGTTAATATGTGTAGAATCTGTAATGCTGTATTATCTTTTATTCTTTTCTTTTTTTAGAGTGTGTGTGCATGTGTGTGAGAGGTGGGGCAGAGGGAGAGGGAGAGAGAGAATCTTAAGCAGGCTCTAAATCCAGAGTGGATCATAATCCTGGGCTCTATCTCACAACACTGAGATCATGACCTGAGCTGAAATCAGGAGTTGGACATTTAACTGACTGAGTTACCTGGGCACCCCATCTTTTATTGTTGATATGAATAATTTGCTTCTTTTTTTTCCTCTCTTGTCCTTTCTCACACTTCCTCCTTCCCAGTCCCCTCCTACTCATTATTCTAGCTAAAGCATTATCAATTTTATGTATGCTTTTCAAAGAATCAGGCTTTTGTCTCATTGATTTTTTCTATTGTTTTTAATTCTCTGTTTAATGTTTTTGTTCTTATCCTTATTATTTCTTATTTTCTACTTTATGCTTACTTTCCTCTTATTTTTCTACCTCTAATGGTCAAAATCTTTGATAATTGATCTTAGACATTATTTATTTTCTAATATATACATTTTATGGTCCAAATTTTCATCTAAGGACTTTTAGTACTTTTAGATATCCGAACATATTGTGCATTCAATTTTATTTCATTCAAAATATTTTTTTGTCTTGTGATTTTCTTTTTTAATTGAAGTAAAACTCATGTAAGAGTTAACATTTTAATCATTTAAAAATTTAAATGTATTGTAAATGTAGCACATTTACAATGTAGCACATTTACAATGTTGTGCAATCATCACAACTACCTTATTTTAGAACATTTTTATTACCCTATACCAGTTAAATAGTCAATTTCTACTATTCCCCTTCCCTAGCCCCTGGTAGTCACTAACCTGTTTTCTGTTTCTACAGATTTGTTCATTATAGATATTTTATGTACATAGAATCACATAGTGTATGGCTTTTTGTGTCTGCCTTTCACTTAGCATAATGTTTTCAAGGCCCATCCATGTATTTTATTACTCTCTATGGCTGAATAATAAGCTACTGTATGGATATACAACAATTTAGTTAGCCATTGGTCAGTTGATAGAAATTTGAACTGTTTTTGTCTTTTGGCTGTTGCGATTGTTGTTGCTATGAAAATTTTTCTACAAATATGTTTATAAATACCTGTTTTTAATTCTTTTGGGCCTATATCTAACAGTAGAATCGCTGAGTGGTATGATGATTTTATATTTAATTTTTGAGGAGCCAATTGTTTTTCCACATCTCTAGTCCATTTTATTTATTTATTATTTATTTATAAAAATATCTTATTTATTTATTTGACAGAGAGAGAGAGTACAAGCAGGGGGAGCAACAGGGAAAGGGAGAAGCAAGCTTCTGCTGGGTGAGAACCTGACATGGCGCTTGATCCCAGGACCCTGGGAACATGATGTGAGCCTAAGGCAGATGCTTAAATGACTGAGCCAGCTAGGTGTCCCTCTAGACCATTTTACATTCCTATAAGTAATGTGTCATATTTCTAATTACTGCTTCCTTACCAACACTTACTAATTTCCTTTTTTGGAAAAAAACTATGGCTACTTGAAAGATGTAAACTGGTATCCTATAGTGAGTTTTATTTGCATTCCTCTAATTTGCAAATACAGATAGTTGTACTTCTTTCTGTTCAATTTGGATGCCTTTTGTTATTTTCTAAAACCAATTTCCATGGTAGGAACTTGTAATGAAATGTGGAATGGAAGTATTTACACACTTTTGTAACACTCTTGTATTGTTTTGATTGTGAAGGAGGCCTTTTGGTGGGGTATAGTTATTTGTTGGTTTAGTGGCTTTCTAAACTATTTTTTGTAAAGACTGGAGGTCTTACTGCAATAAAAAAGAAAAAATGATGGAGTTTGGAAAGAAATTAAATAATGTATTTCTAAAGTTTGTGGTTTGCTATCTAGAAAAACCATAACTGCATAATAAGTGAACGTAGCCATATTGAAGTATAAAAGGTCAATATATGAAAATATGTTCTCTGTACCAAGAACAGAGAATTGGAAAGTTGAATTGGAAAACACTATTGATATTACATAACAAAGAAAACACGTAGGTAAACCTAATGATTATGAATGATTATGTGAAAGAGCTTTGGAAAGTTTACATTACCTGACTTCAAGACTTCATATAAAGATACAGTAATCAACATAAGATAAATATATGAATATATGGAACAGAATAGAGAATCCAAGAGTAAGCCAGCACACACAGAATTAGTTGATTTTCATAAGTCATTGTCAAAATAGTTATGGAGAAAGGAAAAGTCTTTCCACCAAAAGGTGCTGGAGTAAGTAAATATTCATATGGATAATAATGAACCTCAGTTTGTAAGTCTCTCACATAAAAAATTAATTTGAGATGAGTCACATTCCTAAAGATAAATGTAAAAACTATGAGTCTTCTAGAAGAAAGCTTGAGCATATCTATGAAGACTTGGATTTAACAAAGGATTTAACAGTTAACATAAGTTATTTTTGGAATTCAAATGCCGATAGCCAAACATCAAATATTTTAGAAGGAAAGATAGGTGAATATCTTTGTGACCTTGAGGTGTGCAATTTTTTTCTTAAAGGAAATGCACAAACCTTTTCTCATTAATTAAAGATATATAAACACCAATATTAAACTGTGAAGTGCTGTTAATGGGAAAAATCTTAAAATAAATGCAAAGAATAGAAAACATTTGTAATTCATTTAAGTTACAAATCATTTTTGCTTACAATACATAATGAGCTTCTACTAATTTAAAATAGAGACAAATGGAAAATGGGCCAAGGATACTAACAGGCATTTCAACCAAAAGAAAGATAGAGTGAATACACATGTGGAATGATAATCAGCTTATTAGTAATTTTGGAAATGGAAGGAAACCAACCATGAGATAACATGGTTTTTATCATTTAATTTGCAAAAAAATTCATTTAATTTGCAAAAAAATATGAAGTTTGAGATGACCACATGATATACAGAATATGAACCGCAGAGATGTATTTTCCATTCCTGCTGGAAGTATATATAAATCAACTACTTTAGAAAATAATTAGGCATTATCTAGTAACCTTGAACTTCCCATAACCTTGATTCATAGGTTCAACTCCTAGATTCATACTCAAGCAATAGTTGGCATGTGCACCTCTGGAATTGTGTACCAGAGTCTCACTGAGGTCTCTCAGTAATACTGAAAACGTGAAACTACACAGAAATCTGTCAGCCAACGTCCACTGTGAAGCACCACAGGAGCATTTTGCCTGTGCCCAAACAAGGTACTTCAAGGTACAACACCTGGAGACTTGAGCATTGGAGGCCTGTAGAGCAAGTGACTCAGAAGAGAGAGCATATTAATTATTCTATAATGGGAAATAATTCATGAAAAATGTCTGAGATGGTGATTTTTTTAGTCACTTGAAAACAGAGTCTCAAAATTTTGGTGGAAATTTCATCTCAAGCTTGAGATTTTTTTTTTTTGTAGAAATGAATGCCAAATGTCTACAATAATCACACTGTGGAAAGCTGAGCTGTCTATTGACTTGGTGGCCAAACTGTTGAAAGAGCTGAGATTGTCCATCAATGAAGGGATAAAGATGATGTGATGAATATATATACAATGAAATATTATTCAGCCATCATAAAGGATGAAAAGTTACCATTTACATTGATGTGGATGGAGGGGAAGTTGGGGGGGTAGGGATTGGGTAATTGGATAATGGGCATTAAGGAGGACACATGATATGTTGAACATGGAGTGTTATATGAAACTGATAAACTACTGAACACTACATCTGAAACTAAGGATGTACTGTAACATGGCTAATTAAATTTAAATTTAAGAAAAGGAAAAAAAGAAAATAGCTCACCCATTCATTCATTTATTTATTCCCATGGGTCTCTTTAATCCTCAAAACAATAACATGTATTTTTACTCCCTTTTAGAAGATGAAAACAATTAGGCCTGAGAAAGGTAAATAACGTATTTCAAGGTAAGAAAACATTTGGCATTGCTTAAATTGGAGGCTGGGTCTGTGTTTTTGTGAGGTTCAGGTGCTTTAAGTTGCCTTTGCTCCTCTTTCAAATGAGCCAGTTATAACTGGGGTTTTTCAGTTGCTTGATGTGTTTTAACTCTTCTGCTCAAGTAATTTTCAGCTAATTGATAGTGACAGCAAAACCTTATATTCAATTTAAATATGTGATTGGAAAAGTACAATTTATTTGGACTTAACTCTAATAGAATGAAACCACAAATGCTCTTGATAGGCTCACACAGAGACCTTATTCATTGGTCATATTCACCAGATGGTATATCTGGCTCAATCCCCTCTCCTACATATGTCTAAGCCCAGCCTTGGGTAATGTTTTTTGTTTGTTTGTTTGTTTGCTTCAATTTCAACATCACTCCATCTCTGAACATTCTGTCTTCACTTCAGTGTAAGGCATGTTCCCATAACAGCACTGTGTTCTTTTTTATAATGCTCACCACTCTCTTCTTTTTTTAAAAGTTGAATTCTTGCATATGAGGAGAGAGATGCTATCTGGACTGTGGGGGCAGATATGTATTTAAATTTCAGTTTTGTAGGGCACCTGGGTGGCTCAGTCAGTTAAACCTCCAACTCTTGATTTTGGCTCATGATCTTGGGGTCCTGGGACTGAGACCTGTGTTGGGCTCTGCACCCAGTGAGGAGTCTGCTTCAGGATACTCCCTCCCTCCCTCTGCCTCTCATCGCACTCACACATGCCCTCTCCCACCCTCTCTCTCTGTCTTTAAATAAATAATAAATATAATAAATATAAAATATAAATAAATAGATAGATAAATAAATAATAAATTTTAGTTCTGCTACTACTCACTTCTGATCTTGGGTATATTACCTATACTCATAACCAGCCTCAGTTTTCTCATTTGTAGAATGAAAATAATAATAGTGCCCATCATAAAGGGTACCTCATGTAATGTTTCATACAGGGTCTGGCATTTAGCACTCAATAGTTAGTTACTGTCATTATTAATAATGAGCAACACTGTATCTGGTATATTTTAGACGTTCCATGAACATTTATTGGGAAAAAAAAGAATGAAGAATCTAGGTTCTAACTGTAGCCTCATAATTATCCTATTCCTGTAGATCAATTCTAACCCTTGTCAAAAATGTCCTTCTGTGGTCAAAGGGACCACAGGAGGAAGGAAGAAGCATTTTGGTGCCATTTTGGCAAAGCCTGCTAAAATTAACTACCCTTCCTTTGGGAAAATAGCAAAAACTGAGTCACACTTATATAAAACCGGTGCCTTTTCTTGTGAGAGCTGAAGGAGTTGAGAAGCATGTCTGAGGATTTGTTGGCGGAGTGAACCACAAAGGCAGTGCTTCTCCCTGACTATGTCTATGGCTAGACATGGGGAGCTAGTGAAGTGATGGGACAAAGAGGGTGCATCCTGAGGAACAAAGTATGTAGCTCAGCACTGAGCACAGGTGTTCTGAAAAAAGGCTCAGAAGAACTGGCTTCAAGAGATTCCTCTCCCAGAGACTTACAGTCAACTGCTGATATTTTGGTAATTGGACTTGCTTCTTTGGCTCTAGAAATGGCTGCCATGTCTTAGCGTGTATAATAAGTCTCTCACACCAAGTTTTACAGAAAAAACTTGAAAAGCTGTAGATTTCTGTGAATACCATAAAAGCAGAAATGGGCTAAGCTTCTGAAATCTCCTCTGCTCCCCCAAACCAAATTCCTTTTAAATACAAAGTGAATGTGTCTACTATCTGGGATTGTTTATTATCTGAGCAAGGCAGGCCAAGGTGAGAAGTCTCAGACATACACGATATGGGGATGATTGGTATGTAAGAAAAGCACAATTTTCTTCTTTTGATTTTACTTCAGAATTTTGTTTTCTGGAAATGCTTTGGGTTTTTTTTTTTGTTTGTTTGTTTGTTTTTAACTGTAAATGTACATAAATTAACATGACCAAGACTCTGGTTTCATATACCTTAGATCAAAGAAAACCGTAATGGAGTTTTAATATCTTTGAGTCTGCAAAGGACCCACTGTTGACAAGACAGTTGTTTATAGCCCTCAGCACTGATTTATGCAAAAATAACTTTTTCTCTGCCCAGTTTGTACGTAAGGACAACCTATGACTTCTTAATTTGTCAGCATTTTTCTCTGATGCTGATCCTAAGGGTCGTAATCAGTAAGCAAGTTTGATGAAAGTTCAGATTTCAAGTACGAAACTTGTTGGAAATATTACAATACACTTATTAAGTTTTCCTTAGATACTTTCTAGTGCATTTGTGTTTCTCCACTTGCCTTTTCCCCCCGCTTTTCCTTTTTGGTTTTCCCTTTTCTCGTCTCTTCCCTTTCTGTCTCTACATCCCCTTTGTTGCTCTGAAATATTTCCTAATATATTGGCTATCATTGTGGATGTAAAATTGAATAGGGTTATAAAACTAGTAAAACACAACATTGTACAAAGCATTTATCTGAATAGTGAGCAGGATCTACATTTAGATTCCTGTTTAAAGGAAAAATCTATATTGGTCATAGAGTCAAATTTGGAAGGAGTACATTACATTATGTTTAGGATATGTCTTCAGCAAATCAATTAAGGAGTAGACAATAAATCCCACAGAGGGGCGCCTGGGTGGCTCAGTGGTTAAGCCTCTGCCTTCAGCTCAGGTCATGATCCTGGTGTCCCGGGATCGAGCCCCACATCAGGCTGCCTGCTCAGTGGGAAGCCTACTTCTGCCTCTCTCACTCCTGCTGTTTGTGTTCCCTCACTAGCTGTGTTTCTTTCTGTCAAATTAAAAAAAAAATCTTAAAAAAGATGCCACAAAGCAAAGAAATCAAAGAAAATATCAATTTACATTAAAGATTCTTTTCATCACTTGCTTTAAAATTTCTCTTTGTTAATGATGACCTTTGTTTTTGACATTTGTCACCATTTTTCTTTTCTTTTTTTAAAATATTTTATTTATTTGACAGAATGAGAGATAGCAAGAGCGAGAACACAGCAAGGGAAAAACACAGCAAGGGAAATGGGAGTGAGAAAAGCAGGGAGCCTAATGTGGGACTCAGTCCCAGCACCCTGGGATCATGACTTGAGCCAAAGGCAGACTCTTAATGACTGAGCAACTCATGCATCCCTGTCACTGTTTTTCCTATTCTCTTGTTTCTTCTCACTTGTTTAGCTTGCATTTTTAGAATCTTTGCCTTTTGGAGATGTTCAGAGACAATTTTGAACTATTTCTTTGGTGATACTCCTGTGAGAACAGTAAAATCATATTAACAACAATAAATTTACTATTATTGTGATGATTTAATGATTTAATCTGCACAGCACTCCTAAATACAGATATATTTAGTCCCTAGTTTAACAAATGAAAAACAAAACTGAAGCACAAAGAGATAAAAGAAATTGATGTTATATAGTTAATCAGGAGTACATCCCAGATTCCAAGCTAAGTCTTTGGATTTTTAAACCCATTTTTCTTTGCTCTTTTTCCTTTATTTCTGTCCCTCTTTACTTTGCCTCTTTTTTTCTTCTCCCTCTCTCAGAGAATGCTTTACAAGGGTTTACTTTTAGGCCATCACTAGGAATACAAAAATGAGTAAGATTACAGTTTCATTAAGGCACATTTTTGCCTTCAAGGACACACCCTGTTGAAGAAAAAGTGATGAATCTGAGACAATGTGGCAAGTACTCTAAGGGCCATTTATCACCTTCTGTGAGAGTGGGAGGTGGTAGCAATACCATTTTTAGTCTTGACGAAGATGAGAAGCTACCAAACAGGTAAAGTAGGAAAAAGTATGGATGTGAAAAAAATTTTATATGGCTTTGAGTCTTTTCCTATGACCTCAATTAGAATAAATTAGATTTTTTACTGGTAAACATGTCCAGCCATGTTGGAGGTAAGACTACATAACGCTTTGGGTAGATGTGAAGGTGCCACATGTATGGCTATTTCGTGGACTGGTTCTTCCAAATTATTTCACGGCATTTTTCTTTTCTGATTTTAAACGTTGCATATTTTTGTTGTAGAAACTTAAAACTGGGTGCCTGGGTGACTCAGTTGGTTAAGCCTTCGACTCTTGTTTTCAGCTTAGGTCATGATCTCAGGGTCATGGGCTGAACCCAGTCTGGGCATGAAGCCTGCTTAAGATTCTCTCTCTCCCTCTGCCCATTTGTGATGTCTGCCTCTCTTTCTGTCTCTCTCTCTCTCAAAAAAAAAGTCAGGAAATTATAAAGAATAAAAAAATACCACCTATATTGTCACTTGTAAGAATATAAAAAGTGAGACAGTTGTTAGGATATTGTGCTTGTTTTTGCCTTCTGTAAAAGTAGAAAAAATAACGAATATTTATTCATGAGGTAAATGTGCCATTGTTGAGGATGAGTGTGACTTTCTTTTCAGGGAAGTCACTTGACACCTGAACGGAATTGATGAAGACGAATGTGTCAGAATTCATCCTCCTGGGCTTGACGCAAAATGTGGAACTTCAGAAATTCTCATTTATTGTGTTTTTAATCATCTACTTGGTCACCTTGGCAGGCAACTTCCTCATCATGATCACCATCAGCACCACCACGGCCCTGGAAACCCCCATGTACTTCTTCCTGTCTTACTTATCCTTTATAGACAGCTGCTGTTCTTCCTGCATGACCCCTAAAATGCTTGCTGACACTCTTACTGTGAGAAAAGTCATCTCTTTCAGGGGATGTATGACTCAAGTCTTTGCTGAGCATTTTTTTGGTGCTGCTGAGATTATCCTTCTCACAGTGATGGCCTATGATCGCTACGTGGCCATCTGTAAACCCTTGCATTATACAAGCATCATGAGTCAGCAGGTGTGTAGCCTCCTTGTGGGAGTGGCCTGGGCTGGAGCCCTTGTGCATGCAACCATTCAGATCTTCTTGACAGTCTGGCTGCCCTTCTGTGGCCCCAATGTCATAGATCATTTCATGTGTGACTTAAACCCTTTGCTGAAACTCGTCTGCATGGACACTCATATCCTTGGTCTCTTTGTTGCTGCCAATAGTGGGTTCATCTGTTTGTTAAACTTCCTCCTTTTGGTGGTCTCCTATGTGGTCATTTTGCAATCCTTAAGGACCTATAGCTTGGAGGGGAGGCATAAAGCCCTCTCTACCTGTGTCTCTCACATCACCGTGGTCATTCTGTTCTTTGTGCCCTGCATATTTGTGTATCTGCGTCCAGTGACCACCTTTTCCATTGATAAAGCTGTGGCTGTGTTTTATACCATGATAACTCCCATGTTAAACCCTTTAATCTACACCTTGAGAAATTCAGAGGTGAAAAATGCTATAAAGAAGCTCTGGACCAGGGGGGCCTGGTGCCTCAGTCATTAAGCGCTGCCTTTGGCTCAGGTCATGATCCCAGGGTCCTGGGATCAAGCCCTGCATTGGGCTCCCTGCTCAGGAAGCCTGCTTCTCCCTCCCTCACTCTCCCTGTTGTGTTCCCTGTCTCGCTGTTACTCTCTCTCTGTCAAATAAATAAATAAAATCTTAAAAAAAATATCTCTGGATCAAAGGTTGACTTCAGTCGAGAAGTAATTACAACAGTGTAAAATGACTTGATCTTTGAAATGGCAAAGAGAAAATATAATTTCGATGGTTCAAGATCAAGTGAACACTATATTTAAAAATATGTTGATGTTGGCATGTAAGTCTTCTGAGGTAAGGCCCTGACAGGAAATTATTTATCATTTAAAATAATCCCATTTAGATTTATTTATTGCCCATTTAGTTGTCAAACTTTGATTACTTTCAGAATCAACTGGAATTCTTATAAAATGCACATTTCCAGGATACAGGCTCTAGAGAGTCTATTTCAGTGAGACTGTTCTTGGATTTTCTTATTTTCATTTTAAACAAATTATGCAGATGTTTCTAGGCAGGTGATGTATGCATACACATTGAGCAATAATGCTATAGATTATATTTGCATTATTGGCCTGTTAACAGATCACCTTGTTAAAGCATTTCCTGGGAAGTATATTTCATAGCAGATGCTGTGAGCATCATGAAACTCAATTCTTTGTTAAGTCATGCAATGACTTCTGTGAAGTTTCTATATTCTTTATCTTCACTTCTATACTTTTGAATCTTTTGCTGGTCTGATTCTCTCTTTTCCTCTTTAATTCCAAAGGGAATGTCTAATATTCTTGCTGCACTATTTGGACTAAAATTCATTTTTATTGTCATAGTAACTAGGCATTTTAATTGAGAGTATTATTTTCATGATTCTGCTATGTGACAGATTTTATATGCACATTTGTAGGAATAGGTTTAGTATATTATAATTGTTAAGAGAATAGTTCTAAGTAAGATAGTTCTGAGATGAAAACAGTTGTGCTGCATACAGTTTGAACTTCAGCAAACCATAACTTCTTTGAGTTAAAGGAGAGTGATAGAGATATGATCAGGATTAATAAATAATTCTTGTAAATCCTTTATTACCAATAAATTCTCAATAGCTTTAGCTATTATGAAATTTATTACTGGGGCCTCTAATTACAGAACTGCTTAATCTGCTTTTGAGTATGGGAATGGATAATACATAGTTTCTTTGTACCTTCTGTGAGGAATAATACCCTGAGCTCACTGGCCTTGTAAAATTCTTGGGGGCTAGAATGTTTCCCAACATCCTTGCCCATTACTTTCCCACAATCTCCTGTTTTTCTCATTTCCATTGCCTTCATGCTTCCTAGACCGTGGGGCTGATCCATTTATGGGTATGATTTTTCTTCTGATAAGTCTGAATTAAAGGGCCAAAGGAGTCCTTCTATTACGGACCTGAGCTCAACAATAACTGCTATATGAACAGAATTAAGTGAGATATTAGTTTAGAGGAGGTGGTGTGGAGGTGCGGTGTTATTTTACCTTTCTATAAAATTTCCTTAATTTGTAAACATGGTAATCATACCTATTTCATAATATTTAGGGCTATTTAAGTAGGCTTCTATATGCTAAGTGCTTATGAAAATTTCTGGTCTATAGTAAACATTAAAAAGGTATGTTTAAAAGGAAAAAAACCTTGGTATTGACCCTCTTCTGAGTAATGGACAGACTTTTGCTTCTATCTCTTCTTGAACCAGCAAGGCCCTCATTATACCTGGGTCAGGACCTCTATGCATATTGCCTTGGTCCCTGTCTCCTGAGATGACAAAGACAGCTCCTTGAGTGGTCAATATAGATAACTTTTCCCTTGAATTTTAGGTAGGAATGTTGTTGACTTTAAGTTATTATTCAGCCTCTGGAACTTAGCATCAGTGGCAGTTTTGGGTGATGTGGAAAGATTTGGGTTATAGATTTCGCAGAATTAGTATTGAAATCTGTCTCATAGAGTTTTTGTTACATGTGAATTTCATCAGCTCTCAGGATCTTATTTTAATCTTTGTTCAAACGGACAATGAAATGGTAATACATTTTTCATTAGATGAGACACTGTATCCCAAATATCCAGGACAAAGCTTGTCACTCAGCAGGTACTTAATAAGTGTCATTGTCTTTATTCCTCCCTCACTTCTTTGTGTTCAGTTTCTATGTGACTTAAAAAAATAAATAAAACAACCCCTGATCTATACATGTTGTTCAGCTCCATATAGATATTTCTGTTAAGAGGTCATGAGGCACTTCAAAATTCTGAGAGTAAAGCCCTCAAAATACAAAAGATGGAAGAGATCCACTCTTTTGAAAATTCACCTTAAAATATGAATGTCTTTAAAGTTACAATTAGGTTAATGAAGACAACAAAATTTAATACATTTTTTATGACAAATAAAAAAATCTGTAGTATTGGGGACCTGGGTGGCTCAGAGGGTTAAGCCTCTGCTTTCGAATCAGGTCATCATCTCAGGGTCCTGGATCAAGCCCCACGTCAGGCTCTCTGCTCAGCAGGGAGCCCTCTTCCAACCTCTTTCTCTGCCTGTCTCTCTGCCTATTTGTGATCTTTCTTTGCCTAATAAATAAATAAAGTCTTTAAAAAATCTGTAGTACAGTAATTAGTAGTTGTAGTAAAAGTGATTCCTACTTACTACAATTTGGCTGGTGCTTCAAAGGCAAGTTACTGCTTAATCCCCTATGATCTCTACAAAATAGGTAATGTTATTCCTGCCTTCTAGAAGAACTGAAATGTGGAACATTTCAATAATTTATGGTAGTTCACACTAGGAAATGCGCAAACTGGATTTTGAACTTACACTCTCAAATACTATGATGTATATTATAATAATGACTGATCACATAACATTTCTAGTGGAGGGAAATAGGCAATAAGTAAGTTAACATATATAAATAAAGTGACATTTAAGAAGAAAAATGCTTAAATATTGAAGGATGTGAGGTGATAGTGAATCAGAAGGTGGAGGCCCTCTCTAAGGGTTGTGTTCAAGGAAGACCTCAAAGCAAAAATTTATAACATTTATCTGTGTTCAGGTATGAGGGATAGCGAGCTGAAAGGTCATGAGTTAAACCACTGGAGAGGAATTTCTGTGTTTGGGAAGGGGATTTCTATCTGCCGTGGGTGAGTGTCATTAACTAATCTCTTCTGACTTGGAAGCCACCTTACAATTATATCAGCTCTAATTGAAATCAAGATGAAGTGAGGTGAGCCTGGGTGGCTCAGTTGGTTAAGCCTCTGCCTTCAGATCAGGTCATGATCCCAGGGTCCTGGGTCAAGTCCCATATAAGATTCTCTCTTCGGCAGGGAGCATGCTTCTTCCTGTCCCTCTACCTCTCCCCAACTGCTCGTGTTCTCGTCCCGCACTCTGCTCACAAGCTCTCTCCGTCTCTCTCCAATAAGGAAATAAAATATTTAAAAAATCAGGATGAAGTGAAATAAAACATCTGTACTCAAGCAACCGTCTTTCCCTAGAACTTGCATATGCTTTCTGGCAGCTGTTTTCTTTGTTCGACTTGGTGTAGCCAATGACATTGATCTCCAGTTTGCCTGTTCACTGCTTCTTTAATTCCTACAACTTTTTCCCATGTGAAAGAATTTGCTTAAATTGTACATCTCTGTACAGTTGTCGCACTCAAGTACATCTCTTTGACTGTATCATATTATTCTCTCCCTTGTCCACTAACTCTAGCTCCTGTGGCCTCGTTTTTGCCTTTAGGCCTTTGAACTAGTTCTTTAGTCCCCAGTGATCTTCCTCTAGACCTTCCAGTGCTTGGGTCATTGTCACCCACTCAGTCTGCAACTCAGCTGTCACCTTGTTAGAGTTCCTTAACCACCGTATAAAGCCACTCTCTATCTCCGAGTTATTTTGTCACATCACTCAAATTTCTCTATAGCATCTTCACTTTTAATGATTTACTTGTTTATTCTCTCTGTCTCTTCCAGTTAGGATGTAAGCTCCACAAAAGTAGATGCATTGGCTGTTTCGCTCACTACTGTGTTTCCAGCAACTACGCTATACTTGGCACATAGTAAATCCTTCCTATATACTTACTGAATAAAAAGCCACCTTCTCCACTTAACTCTCTTAAGAATAAATACATTTTTGAAAGGTACTCTTGTTAACTGGAAGCTCCTGAAATTGGTGACTTTCCATTCTTCGTGAGAAATTGAAATGGAGAATTTTAGGTCAGTTAGATCAACAGGTGTTCTTAGCTGATGATGCAGAATCTTTGTAGCTAACTTAGGTAGGAGGGATATATGATATGTAGTTAAATAGCTTATGGATATTTGGAAAAGTGAGAATCACAGATTCTAGGCTGAGCTATCAGGAAGAGCTTGCAGAAGCACAGCTGACTGGACTGGCATGCTAAGGGAGCTACTGTCTGTGTCATAACCAGGATCACCCTGACATAGTTAGACTGCAGTGGTACACACATTCCTGACTTCATAGCCACTCTGATGCTTGGGACCACCTATCCCCAGATAACTGACTTCCACTCCAAGACTTGCCCACATGGTTGGCAAAACCCATCAAATGCCTGCACCCAAGTGGCAGGTTGACAGGGAAAGGAAATGAGGTTCTTTGGACTTTATGTTGGCAAAGTGGATACATATTTTGGAAACTAACATGTGCAAGATGCTTTTAAGAGATTTGGGCAGCCACACAATCTAGATGTGCACAGTGGAAGATGGGAGCTCACAAATGGGTTTCATTTATCCCATAGTTTTTAATTTCCACAGAATTGAAGGGTGCCCCAGTCTGTTCTACACTGAGGAGAATCTGAAAGAGAGGACCACAAGGAAGCTGCGAGCAAGCAAATTGTTGACACCATAGAGTTATTCATATCATTTATTTTTACTGAATAGCTGCTGTGCTAATAGTTGTGGTCAGTGCGAAAGTAGAAAGACAAATGGATAGCATGGTCCTTCACCTGGTACATTAACACAGTGCAGCATTTGATGCAGTAGCACTTCCCAAATACCTCTTCTACCCTAATTTTGAACTTTTTACTAGAAGGAAGCTTACCCCAATAAGAAACAAAAAATGCTTATCTTACTTTATAGTCACCCTAATAATTTTAAGGTATCACCCCAAAATATATTGTGTACTCCCTTGCATCAAGCACTTTTCATACATTATATCATTCAGTCATCATAATTTCTGGAAGTACATATAATTCCTTTAGAGCTAAAAACTGAGGCTTAGAGATATTTAAAAGAAGATTCTCAAAGTTATGCTATTGTAAATAAAAAGACTAATTGATCCTGGTCTCCTCTCTCCAACATATTTGGGATTCTGTTTAAAATCCACAATTGGCTAAGTTCAAAATGGCTAAGTTCAAGCTCATTCCACATTGCCTCATAATTCTGTGTGTTTGCCCTTGGCTCTGAATGCAGGCCCCAGGCCATCTGGCTTATCCATACGCACTTGTGGGCTTCCTCCTCCTGGGCACAGATCACCTTAAAAATTGAATAAACTTTATTTCTAGGAAAGTTTTCAGCTTCTGGCTATTTGAGCAGGAAGTACAGAGAGTCCCTATATAATTTTTGTTCCCACACATGCAGATTTCTTCCCCTGTGGACCTCTCACATGACAGTGGTACATTTGTTATAACTGATGAACTTGGATGGAAACATTATCACACAAAGTCCATACTTTACACTAGGGTTCTTTTCTGATGCTGTATATTCTATGGGTTTGGACCCATGTATAAATCCACCACCGTAACTAGGTTCACTGCCCTGGAAATACTCTGTGCATTGCATATTCATCCCTCCCTCTGTCCTAACTCCTTGGCAGCCACTGATCTTTTCACTGTCTCCATAGTTTTGCCTTTTCCAAATTTCATGTCATTGGAATATTCACTATGTAGTCCCTTGAGATTGGCTTCTTACACTTAGTAATACACATTTGAATTTCCTCTATGTCTTTTCCTGACTTGATGGCTCATCTTTTTAGTGCTGAATAATATTTATTGTCTGGAGGGATCACAGCTTATTCATCCACTCATCTGTTCAAAGGGTGTCTTGGTTGCCCTCACGTTTTGACAGTTATGAATAAAGTTGCTAGAAACATCCAGGTGTAGGGTTTTTTTTTTTCTTCTCAGCTTGATTAAAGTATAATTGACATATAATATTTTAAAAGTTTCATGTGTATAGTGTGATTTGGTATACATATGTATTGTGAAATTATTACCACATAAACATAAGATAAAACACTGGTCACCTCAATAATTACTTTTTTTTTCAAATTAAAAAAAATTATTCTGATTATTAGACCCCAGAATTTATTCTTCTTAAGCTGGAAGTTTGTAGTTTTTGATCAACATCTCCCCCTTCCCCTTCCCTCAGCCCCTGGAAACCACCGTCCTACTCAGATTCTGTTTGATTTTTCTACTTCACTCTTGGAGGATAATTACACAGAGCACAGAAATTTAGCTTGGTGTGTCTTTTTTTCTCTCAACAGTTTAAATTTTTTTTTTAAAATATTTTATTTATTTGACAGAGAGAAACACAGCCAGAGAGGGAACACAAGCAGGGGGAGCGAGAGCGGGAGAAGCAGGCCCTCTGCCGAGCAGGGAGCCCGATGTGGGGCTCGATCCCGGGTCTCCGGGATCATGACCTTAGCCGAAGGCAGTCGCTTAACCAACTGAGCCACCCAGGCGCCCCATCTCTCAACAGTTTAAATACTCCACTCCATTCACTTCTTTCCTGCACAGTTTCTGAGAAGCTGGATGGATTCCTTGCCTCTGCTCTGTGTGGTGGTGGTCCCAAACTACTGATAGTGACGTTATTAATGTCCGGGAATGCCTGTGGCACTCACCTGGGCCCGCATTACTGTACTAAGTCCCCACAGACATTTCCTCCACTGAGGCCAGTGTGGCTGGACTGGCTCTTGTGGTTCTTATTATGATTGCAGGATACACTTGATTGCAAAAAATGATCAGGGAACTTCAAGGTGCAAGATTTATTATGCACTAGTCCTGGAGGGTGCACGGCAGATCTGAGGGCCACACTGGAGGTTGCAGGTGAAGACAGCAAGAGAGTACAGGCCTTTATTAGGGTCTCAAGGTGGTGGGGAAGTAGCTACTGTTTCATGGGTTTGGTCTTTGTTGGCTAATCTAAAGTATAAGAGTGGGAATTAGAGCATGGGAAGGGAGAAGCAGGTCACTCCAGTGGTCACTTATTGAAGTTACCAAGGGCTTTTGGAAAGAGGGAACGCCATGAATGGAGGTGACTTATTCCTTATCCTGTTGTTTTGCTAGCAGCTGTGTCATAAACTGGAAATACATTTGTTCATGTTGGATGCCTTTTGAAATGGATGGTTTGGCAATAAAAAACTTAATGTCAAGTGCTTACCTTACAAGTGCTTAATGTCAGATACTTACCCTTCTATAGGTAAGATGTTTTTTCCTCTGCTTGCTTCCGGAATTTAAAAATTTACTTTTGATTTTCTGAAGTTTGAATATGACATAATTCTATATGGTGTTTAGCTTGTTGGTTTGGTGTTTATCTTATGAGGTAGTCTCTGAGCTTCCAGGGGCTTGGGTTCAACATTAATTTGGGGCATATCTTAATCATATTGCTTTAAATACTGCCTCTGTTCTTTTCACTTTCCTTCTTTTCCTGGTATTCCCATTTATGTATGTTATCCTTTAGGTAGTTATCCCACCGCCTTGCATATTCTGTTCTTGTTTCTTTTTTTCTGGGACTGTATAATACACCAGTATTTCTTGTCCAACTTCTCCATAATGTGATAGGTCTAAAAGTATCTTTCATAAGATGCTCTTTTAAATTTTTTAAATTTGGTGAAAAATCACAGTGAATAGAATAAAGCAAAAATCATTCTGGGACATAGTTCAATTGTATGACTCAGTGATAGATCTGGTTAGAAGGTGAAAAATGACCTGTGATATTTGTCTTTACTGGGGAGAAGATGCTATTCTCTTCAGGACTGCTAAAACTCTTTCAGGAGGACATTTCACGAATGTCCTCTCAAGATCTCAGTACAATTAGTTTTGCCATACTAACAGAAAAAGATGGCCCCAAAATGGGAATGGTGATTTTTCTTTTTTGAAGGTACTAGAAAATAAGTTAGTTTTTTGGGAACAGTTTCCCTTCTGAAAGAGCTTGTTATTGACTTATGTTATATAGGCTTGCCTGCTTTGATAGATTACCCTAAGGTGGAAAAATTTTATTTTCTGTTTGCATCATGGAATTCCTTTTAAAGCGATCTGCAATCAAATATTAAAAATTTTCTCAAGTGGACTCTGTGTAAGAAACGGACAGATATAATCTTGTGAAGCCAAAAATATCCTTAAGGAGTAATGAAGCTTTTTGTCTTCGATGGTGATACTGGATGGAAGAGAGATTTCCAGGTTCATGAGTTTGTAAAAAAGTCCTCTTGCGAAGTATGAACAAGCCTTCAAGAGGTAAGCCTATGTGAATTTTACTACGCAGGAAATTCTTATAAACATGAGCTTATAAGAGCTGAAAAGTGGAAAAGTTCTTTGGAATGGCAGATCTGAAATCAATCAAAGTTAGTTTTTAATTCCATCTCTGTCACTAAAGGATGTATGACTTTGAGAAAATTAAGTATTCTAAGCCCGTTTCTTCAAAATAAAATGGGGATAACAGTATTTGGTCCTGTAAGGAGAAAATGTCATACATTAAATGTGATTCTATAGATATGTGCATATATAGATGTAGATATATATATATATGTCATGTAGATGTATATATATTATACATACACATAGTAAGTGTGGAAACAGCACATGATATATAGTTGTGCATGATAAATAATAGATGTTCTTCTTGCAGCATTCCCTCTCATTAAAATACTTTGTACCAGGTAATGAGATGGAGATCATTTTGGAAGGAATAAGTTTATTATAAAAAATTATAAACTTATCCTAATAAATACTTAATTGATACCCATTTGGAAATGCCAACTAGGTAGTTGTATACCGACAGCCATTCATAAATTGTTCTTCCACTTTGAATATGAAAATTACCTTAAATGATTCTTCACTTAGGAATTACACTCCTTTATACAAGTTGTGTCTTTCATGGAATTTCCTTTCCATCCTCTCTTGTTCTCTCACTTCTCCTTTAAAACTCAGCTAAACCACTAGGTGTTATACATAAACAATGAATCTTGTTGGGACACTACACCAAAAACTAATGATGCACTTATGGTGACTAACATAATACAATTTTAAAAAAAAGGAAAAAAAACCTTAGCTAAAGTACTGCTTTCTCTGGAAGCCTTTCCAGATCCCATGTTGATTTATGTGTTCTGGCACTGGGAACTCTTAGTCTCCATGAATATACTTATAGTGACACTTATTAAATTGGTCTGTAATAGTCTGCCCCCTGTATATGAAATCACTGAGAGGAAGAAACCATGTGGTGTTCAACTGGGTATACCAGTTTTGACAGGTTTGACATAAATAGATTTTCCATGTGCATTTTTCACTGACTATATAAAAAATTAAGCTTATAATGTATTAAAAGATTTCCCCCTTTGTTTTAAAGGTAAACTGTTTCTAATAACTTAAGTCAGCACCTATAAGGAATAGAGAGAGCCAAGGAATGGAACCAAAGAACAATGTCACCGACTTTGTCCTCTTGGGCCTCACCCAGGATCCCAAGGAACAGAAAGTACTTTTTGTTATGTTCTTGCTCTTTTATATTTTGACCATGGTGGGCAACCTGCTCATTGTGGTGACTGTTTCTTTCAGTAAGACCCTGGGCTCACCTATGTACTTTTTTCTTGCTAGCTTATCTTTTATGGATGTCATTTATTCCTCCTCTATTTCTCCTGAACTGATTTCAAGTTTGTTCTTCGGGCAAAATATCATATCCTTCCAATCTTGTATGACCCAACTATTTACAGAGCACTTTTTCGGTGGCTCAGAGGTCTTTCTTCTGCTGGTGATGGCCTATGACCGCTATGTGGCCATCTGTAAGCCCTTGCATTATTTGGTGATCATGAGGCGGTGGGTGTGTGTTGTGCTGTTGGTAATATCCTGGGTTGGAGGTTTTCTGCATTCAGTAATTCAAGTCAGCACTATTTATGGGCTCCCTTTCTGTGGTCCCAATGTCATTGATCATTTTTTCTGTGACATGTACCCCTTACTGAAACTGGTCTGCACTGACACCTATGTCATCGGCCTCTTAGTTGCGGCCAACGGAGGCCTGATCTGCAGTATTGTGTTCGTGCTCTTGCTCTTCTCTTACGGTGTCATCCTGTACTCTCTAAAGAATCTGAGTCCGGAAGGGAGGCGGAAAGCCCTCCAGACCTGTGGTTCCCACATCACTGTGGTGGTCTTCTTCTTTGTTCCATGTATTTTCATGTATGTAAGACCTGCTAAGACCTTCCCCATTGACAAGTCATTGAGTGTGTTTTACACAGTCATCACCCCTATGCTGAACCCATTGATCTACACTCTGAGAAATTCCGAGATGACAAATGCCATGAAGAAGCTCTGGGGAAGAAACATCCTGTCTTGTAGTAAATGAGCACATCTTCCACGAGGAAGAGAGTCATTTGGCCTTAGGGTTTATTTCCTTAGAATGCAGAAGTTTTCTGAAATCTGATTCTGACTTTCCTTTCTTCAACGAATTTCTGGTAATTATAAGTAAAGAATGGACTAGATGATTGTACTATAATAAGTTTTTCTCCCTGATAGAATAGAAAGTCTATAATGTCTTATGTATCACTTCACTTAGAATGGTGGAATGCCTTCATAGTAAGGAATCCATAAATAGGTAATGCATTAGTGAGGAAATTTCTATATTATTTCATTAAATTTTCCAATTTATGCGTTTATTTTTTACATTTTTTTCTGAGACTTGGTATTATTTTTAATTTTATATTCTTGTCATTTAATCATCTTCTTATACTATTTAAAATATTCAGTCATGGATGGAATGTCCTCTTTCTTAAATTTCAGTTACCTTTTATAAGAAAAGTTTGAAGTGTAATAGGTAGTGAGACCCTTACAAAATAAGATAAGATGTAGTATCAATTTCCTACTTACCTCTCAGCATGGTCTCTAGTCCTCTTCCCCAGGGGTAGTTCATCTCATTCTTAAAATTTGTTAGATAATAACCTTTACAATTGCATGTACATTTAAATATACATATGTGTGTTTTCCTGTGTTGTGTTTGCTTTTACTACGCAGTGTCTTTAAAAATATTTTTGATTATCTTATTTAAGTTTAATTAATTAACATATAGTATGTCATTAGTTTCAGATGAAGATTTCAATCATTCATCAATTGCATATTATACTCATTATACCCAGTGCTCATTTCATCACACGCCCTGCTTCTTGCCCATGCAACATCTTCTTTTAAATGTACTTTTAATTTTAGGATGGTTTTTATATATTTTTATTTTAATTTTCAATTGAAATATAATTGGCATACTGTCTTAGGTTCAAGTAACATAATGCTCTGACATTTATAGATGTGGCAGAATGTGCGCCGTGATAAGCATAGTCGCCATGTGTCACCATAAAGGTATTATGACAGTATTACTATATTTCCTGTGCTGCACTATATGCTTTGGCTTGAATATTTTATAACTGGAAGTTTATACCTCTTAATCACCTTCATCTATTTTGTTGGCCCCCTCCACCCCTCCCCTCTTCCAGTCACCAGGTTGTTCTCTCTGTATTTGAGTCTGTTTTTGTTTCTGTTTGTTTTTTAGAGTTTATGTGTAAGTGAAATCATCTGCAACACTGAAGACGTTTCATACCAGTCTATATAGATCTAACTCTTAGTGTTTCTTCTACTAGGTAATACTCCCTTATAAATACATACTGAAATTAATGTATGCATTTCTCTTTGCATTGTTCCTAACCTTTTAGTATGGTAGACAATTTTGCAATGCATACATGTTTTTGAATATGTGCAAAGATGAGTTCCTAGAAGTGGAGTTGTTGTTATATGTATTTGAGTCAATCAACGGTCAGACTGCCAAACTGCCATCCTTGAGGTGGTACTTGCCAGCTACACTGCCCATAGTCTGAGAAGCCTTCTATACACATTCTCAACAACCTGTACCTCTAAATGTTTAAGGCATAGAACAATCTGAATAGAATTATTTTATTTCATTTTTATACTTTAATGAAAATCCCTTTTTTCAAAAATTCTTTTTGAATAATTGAGTTTGAGCACCTTGTCATATATTTAACATGATTTGTATTTCTTTTTCTGTGGATTATCTATTAAAGTCTCTTTCATTCAGTTGTTGACCTTTGCCATGCCTATAAGTCATTAGTGTACTAAAGAAATGATCCTTTTTACTATTGTATATATAATTATTATTTTTCTGACATGATATTTTCAACTTTTTTATACTAGGTATATGTGGTATTTTTAATTTTTGTATACTATTTTTTTATTTTGTTCAGTTAGCCAACATGTAGTACATTATTAGTTTTTTCTTTTTTTTAAAAAGAGAGAGGGAGAAACAGGCTTCTACCAAGCAGGGAGCCCAATATGGGGCTCAATCCCGGGACACCGGGATCATGACCTGAGCCGAAGGCAGATGCTTAAAGATTGAGCCATCCAGGCACCCCCTGACTATTACATTCTAATGTCCCATTTGTATTTGGATCCATTTCAGGACTATTCTGTTTTATTGATACATTTATTCATGTCTCAATTGAGATACCTGGGCTCGTCTCTCTGACCCCTTCCTGAGACTGGAGTCTATTGTAACCAGGTTGTCAGGGTTCAGTTCTCTGGGGGGGGGTATTGTTCTTTTACAGCCTTTTGCAGCTGTTGGGAAAGTCAGGTGGGAGCAAGGTGTCTGCGCCCAGACCTCCTTCCCAGAGAGAGCTCCTAATTAGCAACCCTCTGGATGATGGGGGGCTCCAGAGCCTCTCCCTGTATCTTCTCCCTTGGCCGCTTGTCACAGAAGGGCAGGCGCAGAGGCTGGTTTGATTCCTCTTCAAAGCCCCTGCTTGTCCTTTCGCTCCTGAGCCATGAAAACCGCAACTGAATTTGGGTCGTGTGACCTTGTCTCCGCCCAGGGAGTCTGTGTGACCCCCACGCAAGGGTGACTCAGGTCCTGTGACCCCACATGCCCCACGCAAGTCTGCAAAATCGCCTTCCCTGTGGGGTCCCTGCTTGGACCACGGGGTGGAGAGAAGCAGCAGAGAAAAGCAGTGGAGGAAAAAAGAAAAAAATAAAAGAAGAAGAAGGAAAAAAAGCGGCGGAAAATAGACTCCAGTCTGCCGGTTCCACCCGGTTCCCTCGCGGGACACTGGGAGCACTTTTTCTCTGCCGTGTTCCTGGCTGCCCCTCAGGCACTCTGTTTCTGTTTGCCTTGCATCAGACCATAATCTACTGTTGTTCCCCAAGCACAGAGCACTTTTGTGCTGGGGTATTGCCTTCCAATGGGTCGCCTGTGCGGGCTTGCTCCCCCACACCCCCTGTCTTTGGATCTCTCTCCAATAGCTCTCACTTGTCTCTACCTCTTTGCCCATGCTCCTTGTCTCCCGCGGTGATCCAGAAGTGCAAAATATCACATTTCAGGATGATTTAATGGGTATTCATAGTGTTCCTGTAGTGTTTTTTGCAGCAAGTGAGCTCACTTCAGGGGACTCCCCAAAATGGGGTCACCTGGCCTTCCACCATCTTCCCCTAGAATCTCCGATAATATGGATTTTATAAGAATTCCAGTTCTCTCAGTACATTGAACTTTGACAATCATGGACAATACATATATCTAAATAGGATATTTTTACAATGACAAATAATCTGTTCCTTGACCCTTCATCACAGTATCTAGATGTTAAAATAAAGATACTTTGGACAAATAGTGTTCATGTGCTTCTATAAAATAGAAATTATCTATTCTCTGTTCCATTTAATAGACAAATTTATCTTATAAAGTTATGGCTATCTCTCAAATTTACCATTTTCCCCTAGAACTTCAATATGCATTTTTGCCTCCAAATTTCTAAGTGTGCAGGTTTAAGTCTAACAAAGGGGTTACCATGCTATACAACACAACCACAACTTGATCAATGGAGAAGGTAGTGACTGGATGTAATATATAAATAATCAGGACACAATACTAAGACCACAATAGTGACATGAAAGACACAGGTGAACATGGCTTTGAGTCTCTGCTCCAAACTACAGGTCCTCAGTGAGCATATGAAGACCATCTAGGAGACCATCAAGAGGAATATTTTTCAGAGGCACATAAACCCACTCTTGATAGCAACAAAGAGACCAAGGGAATGAGTGTCCATGCAGATGAGTTCAGCCAAGGGTTTACATCATGTATGAATGGTCTATGACAGGGGTGCCACACACAGGCAGCCATACTGTGAGGGAGACCTGAATGGTTGCAAGGACAAAGCCTCTAGCACATGTCAACTGAAAGAGGAAGCCATACCCTGTCACTTGTGATGATTTCACAGTACAGAGCTTACAGATGGCTACACAGATGCTCAGCAAAGACTTCATCACACACTTCCTCAAAGAGATGGTTTTTCTTACAGCAAAAGTGCCAAGCAGCAGTTCAGGGGTCATGGATGAAGAAGAACAGATATGTAGAAGGGATGACTCACACAGGCAGAAAATGGGAGCAGTACCCAAGGTCATGAAAGGTGCCTTGTTGAATGAAAAGACCTGCTCATGAATAACAGTTCTCAGTAGGAGAAAGCTGTTAATTTTTCCTAAATTAATCTTCTTAAATTGAATCATCTTGAACATAATAAGGGCCTTTGGTAACTAAACCATGTTAAACTTATTTTAACTTGACTGTCAACATTGTAATGTTAAACATTTATCTTATTTACATGTAAACTTAATACTTTAAACAGGAATTAGAAACATAAATATGCAAGACTAGTTATAAATCTGAAAAAGAACAGAAATGAAAGACCTGTGGCAGGAAACAAAATCAATGCACAGAAATCACCTGCATTCTTATACACTAACAATGAAAATACAGAAAGGTAAATCAGAGAATTGATTCTGTTTACTATAGCACCCAAAACCATAAGATACTTAGGAATAAACCTAACCAAAGAAGTCAAGGATCTGTACTCGAGGAACTACAGAACACTCATGAAAGAAATTGAAGAAGATGGAAGAGCATTCCATGCTCATGGATCAGAAGAATAAACATTGTCAAAATGTCTATTCTGCCCAGAGCAATCTATACTTTCAATGCCATCCCGATCAAAATTCCACCAACATTCTTCAAACCACTGGAACAAACAATCCTAAAATTTATATGGAACCAAAAAGGACCCTGAATTGCTAAGGAATTGCTGAAGAAGAAAAGCAAAGCTGGGGGCATCTCATTACCTGACTTCAGGCTTTATTACAAAGCTGTGATTACCAAGACAGTGTGGTACTGGCACAAAAACAGACATTAGACCAATGGAACAGAGTAGAGAGTGCAGATATGGACCCAGAAATGTATGGGCGAATCATCTTTGACAAAGCAGGAAAAAAATATCCAATGGAAAAAAGACAGTCTCTTCAATAAATTGTGCTGGGAAAATTGGACAGCTACATATAGAAAATGAAACTAGACCATTCGCTTACACCACACAAAGGGAATCAAGGTGAGGCAGGAATCCATCAAAATCCTGGAAAAGAACTTTGACATCGGCCACAGCAACTTCTTTCAAGACATGTCTCCAAAGGAAAAGGAGACAAAAGTGAAAATGAACTTTTGGGACTTCATCAAAATAAAAAGCTTCTGTACAGCAAAGGAAATAGTCAACAAAACAAAGAGGCAACCCACAGAATGGGAGGGTAAATTTGCAAATGACAAAACAGACAAAGGGCTGATATCCATGATCCCTAAAGAACTACTCAAATTCAACACCCAAAAAGACGATGAACACATCAAAAAATGGGCAAGAGACATGAAGAGGCAATTCTCCATAGAAGATATAGAAATGGCTAACACACACATGAAAAAATGTTCAGCGTCACTAGCTATCAGGGAAATTCAAATCAAAACCACACTGAGATACCACCTTACACCAGTCAGAATGGCCAAAATTAACAAGTCAGGAAACAACAAGTGTTGGAGAGGTTGCGGAAAAAGGGGAACCCTCTTACACTGTTGGTGGGAATGCACGTTGAAGTAGCCGCTTTGGAAAGCAGTGTCTAGAATCTTGCAATGAATCTGGGAACACTGAAAAAATAAAATAAATTTAAAGTTAAAAAAAATCCACTTTATCAGGACACAGCTCTGGAGATTTTATTTACCACTTTTTTTTGGAGGACATATCTACCTTTAGACATGTTACCCAGGTGTATCTGGAGCCAGTGATCTTTGCATATACTCAGCTATTATGCTATAATTTATGTTCACAACATGAATATTAGTGAAATCACCTTAGTTCTTTTCTTGTGATACTCTAAAAATTTTTTTCCTATTTGTTTATGTATTTTTAAAATTCCAGTATAATTAACATACAGTTTTATATTAGTTTCAGGTGTACAGTATAGTGGTTCAACAATTCTATGCAATACTCAGCGGTCATCACAATAAGCATACTCGGATCTCCTTCATCTATTTCACCAACTACCCCTCCCACTTCCCCTTTGGTAAGGGGAATCCTCTATATTTAAGAATCTGCTTTGTTTATCTCTTTTTTTCCTCTTTACTTTGTTTTCTTCATAAATTCCACATGAGTGCAATCATATGGTATTCTCTTTCTCTAACTGACTTATTTCATGTAGCATTATATTCTCTGGATCCATCTGTGTTTCAAATAGCAAGATTTCATTCTCTTTTATGGCTAAATAAATTTACATTGTATATACCCCACATCATTATCTATTCATCAATGGACACTTCCATAATTTGGGTATTGTACCTAATGTTGCAAAAACATGGAGGTGCGTATATCTTTTCAACTTAGTGTTTTTGTTGGGTTGCCTGGGTGGCTCAGTCAGTTTTGCATTTGCCTTTGGCTCAGGTCATGATCCCAAGGTCCTGGGATCAAGCCTTGGGTCAGGTTCCTGGTCAGCAGGGAGCTTGCTTCTCTCTCTCCCCCACCTCATGCTCTCTCTCATTATCTTTCTCTCTCCCTAATAATCAATCAATCAATCAATTTTTTTTGGCTCAGCTCATGGCCCAAAATTGTGTTTTCATATTCTTTAGGTGAATACACAGTAGGGGAAGTACTGGATCATATCACAATTTTATTTTATTTATTTATTTTTAAAGATTTTATTTATTTATTTCACAGAGAGAGATCACAAGTAGGCAGAGAGGCAGAGAGAGAGAGAGGAGGAAGCTCCTTGTTGAGCAGAGAGCCCAAGGCGGGCCTTGATCCCAGGACCCTGAGATCATGACCTGAGCTGAAGGCAGAGGCTTTAACCCACTGAGCCACCCAGGCGCCCACACAATTTTATTTTTAATTGAGGAGCCTCCGTTCTGTTTTCCACTGTGCTGCACCAGTGTGTATCCCTGCCAACAGTTCCCTTTCCTTCACATCCTAGCCAACACTTGTTGTTTCTTGTGTTTTGATTTTAGCCATTCTGATAGGTGTGAGGTGACATCTCGCTATATTTTTAATTTGCATTTCCTTGCTGATGAATGATGTTAAGCATCATTCCATGTGACTGTTGGCCATCTTTATGTCTTTGAAGAAATGTCTGTTCATGTCTTTTGCTTATTTTTATTTGGATTATTTGTATTCTTTTGGCATTGAGTTGTACAAGTTCCTTATGTATTTTGGATACTAACCCGTTATTGGATATGCCATTTGCAAATATCTTTTCTCATTCCTAGGCTTTTAGTTTTGTTCATTATTTTCTTCACTGTGCAGATTTTTATTTGAATGTAGTACCAATAGTTTATTTATACTTTTCTTTCTCTTGCCTCAGGATGGTGGGGTTTTGAAATATAGGTGAAATTTGGGGGATGAATTCTGGAACTGACAGCCAAAAAAGAATTTTGAGACATCTCTGGTGCAAAAAGGTGGCTTTATTAAAGCATGGGGACAGGACCCATAGGCAGAAAAAGCTGCCCAGGGTTTGTGAGGTGTGGCTGATTATATGCTTGGGAGTTGGGGGAGGTAAGAAAAAAGAAGGTTTCAAAAGGATTTTTTGTATGTTAAAGAAGACTCAGGATACCGGAGGCCTTTCCATTGTGAAGTTAAAGTAAAGTTGTTTTTTTTCTAATAAGGCATTAACAGTAAGAGAGTTGGGAGCTTCCTGGAGGAACAAAAATTTCACTTTGCCTGCTTCAAATACTTGTCAATCGGCTGCAGGTAATAAGGACATTTAATTGTATTTACATTCCCTTCTTGAAGATAGGCCATTGATAGAAATATTTTGTTCTTGTAAATTGCTAATATTTTTGTAAACTGGGGAGACTCATGTCTTGTAGGATTGTAATTTCTATAAATTAACTATTTATTTTTCCTTTAGGGCATCCAGGAATGCCTGAGGAATGTCACATATATCCCATGGAGGGTTGTAGCGTGTCAGCTTGTCTGTCCTCAGCATTCTCCTCCCTCATCAAGGAGACATATCTGGAAAATGTAACGGTGACTAATGCCAGAGACATTACTGCCATTGCTCTATTTTAAGGTTTTTTTTTTTTTTTTTTTTTTAAAGATTTTATTTATTTGACAGAGAGAAACACAACCAGAGAGGGAACACAAGCAGGGGGAGTGAGAGAGGGAGAAGCAGGCTTCCCGCCCGGCTGGGAGCCCGATGTGGGACGCGATCCTGGGTCTCCGGGATCATGACCTGAGCCGAAGGCAGTCGCTTAACCAACTGAGCCACCCAGGCGCCCCTATTTTAAGGTTTTTATGTTTTCAGGTTTCACATTTAGCTCTTTAACCTATTTTGAGTTTATTTTTGTGTAGAGTGTAAGAAAGCAGTTCAGTTTCATTCTTTTGCATATAGCTGCTGTTCAGTTTTCCCCACACCATTTGTTGAAGAGACTGTTTACCTCCTTTCTTATAGATCAACTTCCAATATAATCATGAGTTTATTTCTGGGCTCTCTATTCTGTTCTATTGATCCATGTGTCCATTTTTGTGCTAGTAATGTAACTGTTTTCATTGCTACAGCTTTGTAGTATATCTTCATATCTGGGATTGTGATACCTCCAGTTCTGTTCCTCTTTTTCAACATTGCTTTTGTAATCTAGGTCTCTTGACCTCACAAGTAACCAAAAACCTCACATTTTAGGTTACTTGGTCTAGTTCTGTGAAAATGCTGTTGGTATTTTGATAGGGATTGCTTTAAATCTGTAGGGTTCTTTGGGTTAGAATGGACATTTTAACAATATTTGTTCTTCCCATCCACAAGCATGAAATATGTTTCCATTTGTTTGTGTGATTTTGAATTTCTTTCATCAGTGTTTTTAGTGTACAGAACTTTCACCTCCTTGTTTAAGTTTATTCTTAGGTATTTTATTATTTTTGATACAATTGTAAATTGAATTGTTAATTTCTCTTTCTGCTACTTCATTATTAGTGTTAAAAATGCCAACAGATTACTCTATATTGATATCATATCCTGTGACTTTAGTGAATTCATTTATTACTTCTAGTAGTTTTTTGGTAGAGTCTTTAGGGTGACTATATATATCATGGCATCTGTAAATAGTGAAACTTTTACTTCTTCCTTACCAATGTGGATGTTTTTATTTCCTTTTGTGGTCTGATTTCTGTAGCTAGGACTTTGAGTACTATGTTGAATAAAAATGGTGAGAGTAGGCATCATTGTCTTATTCACGATCTTAGGGGAAAAGATATCAGTTTTTCACCATTGAGTATAAGTTTGTTGTGGGGTTTTCATATATGGCATTTATTATGTTACAGTATGTGTCCTTTAAACCTACTTTTTGAAGGTTTTTATTATTAATAGATGTTGCACTTTGTCGGATGCTTTGTCTGCATCTATTGAAAGATGGTTTTTATCTGTTTTTATCTGTTCTCCTGTTGTTGTGATGTGTCATGTTGATTGACTTATGAATATTGAACCAATCTTGCAACCCAGGGATAAATCCTACTTGATCATGGTGAATGTTTTTTTTTTTTTTTGAATTATATAATTATTGTTGGATTATGATTGCTAATACTTTATTGAGGATTTTTGCGTCTTTGTTTACCAGAGATGTTGGCCTGTAGATCACTTTTACTCTCTCTCTCTCTCTCTTTTTTTTTGTAGTGTCTTTATCTGTTTTTGGTATCAAGGTAATGTTGGCCTCAAGTGAATTTGGAAGCTCTCCTTCCTCTTTTATTTTTTTGTTTTGTTTGTTTGTTTTTTTTTTGAATAGTTTGAGAGGAATAAGCATTAATCTTTCTTTTTCTTTCTTTCTTTCTTTCTTTCTTTCTTTCTTTCTTTCTTTCTTTCTTTCTTTCTTCTTCTTTCTTTCTTTCTTCTTTCCTTCTTTCTTTTGGAAAAACATTTTATTTATTTGACAGAGAGAAACACAGCTAGAGAGGGAACGCAAACAGAGGGAGTGAGAGAAGGAGAAGCAGGCCTCCTGCTGAACAGGGAGCCCAATGCAGGGCTCATGACCAGAGCTGAAGGCAGACAATGACTGAGCCACCCAGGCGCCCCTAACTTTTCTTTAAATGTTTGATAGAATACACCAGTAAAGTCATCTGGTTCTGGGCTTTTGTATGTTGAGTTTTTTGATTACTGATCCAATTTCATTAATGGTAATTTGTTTAAATTTTCTATTTCTTCCCAACTCAATTTTGGAAGTTTTTCCCCCTAGGAATTTATCCATTTCTCCTAGGTTGTCCAGTTTATTTTCATACACTTTTTCATAATATTCTCTTATAAGCCTTTGTATTTCTGTCATGTTGGTTGTTATTGATCTTTCATTTCTGATTTTGAGTTATCTCTCTCTCTTTTTTTATTTTGATAAAAAAGCTAAGGCTTTATCAATTTTGTTACCTTTGAAGAATCAGGTCTCCATTGCAATTATCTCTTTTATTGTGTTTTTTGGTTTCTAATTTGGTGATTTCTGCTCTAATATTTATTATTTCCTTTCTTTTACTGGTTTTATTTGTTTTTCTTTTTCTAGTTTCTTTAAATATTAGATTAAGTTTTTTTATTTGACATTTTCTTGCTTCTTTTCTCATTTTATTTTATTCTGTTTTTTTAGTGTTCCAGGATTCATTGTTTATGCACCACACCTTACTTCTTGATGTAGACCTATATTGGTATAAAGTTCCCTGTTAGAAGAGATTTTGCGGCATTACAAAGATTTTGTATTGTTGTATTTTCAGTCATTTGTCTCCATGTATATTTTGATTTTCTCTTTGATTTCTTGCTTGACTCCTTTATTGTTTAGTAACAAGCTATGTAATCTCTTGTGTTCATTCAGGTTTTTTTCTTTTTCTTTTTTTTTTTTTTTGAAGTTGATTTCTAGTTTCATAGCATTGTGGTCAGAAAATATGCATGATATGACTTCAGTCTTTTCAAATTTGTTGAGACTTGTTTTGTGCCTAACAAGCAATCTATTTGGAGAATGTTCCATGTGCACTTGAAAAGAATGTGTATTCTGCTGTTTTATGATGGAATTTTTTTAATATGTCTATTAGATCCATCTGGTCCAATGTGTCATTCAAAGTCACTGTGTTCTTGTTGACTTTTTCTTTGGATGATCTGTCCAGTGGTGTGATTGTGGTGTTAAAGTCTCCAACTGTAATTGTTGTATTTTTTTTACTTCCTTTATGTTTGTTAATGGTGGCTTTATGCATTTGGATGCTTCCATGTTTGGTGCATAGATATTTACAAGTGTTATATGTTTTTTTTTGGTTGTTCCCTTTATGAGTATGTAGTGTTCTTTTTTTGTTTCTGTTAACAGTCTTTGTTTTAAAGTCAACTTTTTCTGATATAAGTATTGCTACCTGGTTTTCTTTTCACTTTCATTTGCATGGTAAATGTTTTTCTGTCCCTACACTTTCAATCCGCCTGTGTCTTTAGGTCTGAGATTAGTCTCTTATAGGCAGCAATATAGATGGGTCTTACTTTTTTTTTGCCCATTCTTTCACTCTATGTCTTTTGATTGGAGCATTTAGTTCACTTATGTTCAAAGTGATTATTGATAGGATGTACTTACTGTCATTTGTTAATTGTTTTATGGTTGTTTTAATAGTTCTTCTCTGTTCCTTTTTTCTCTTGCTCTCTTCTCTCATGGTTTGTTATTTTTCTTTGGTGATATATGTGGATTCCCTTCTCTTTATTTTTTCCATATTTACTACTAGTTTTAGTTTTGTGTTTACCGTTAGGTTTATAGGTAACATCTTATGCTTATAGTAGTTTATATTAAGCTGATCATTGCTTCAATTGGAACCCCCTCTAGAAGCACTACATTTTTACTTCCCTCCCCACCACATTTTAGGTATATGGTATCATACTTTATATCCTTTTATTTTGTGAATCCTTTGACTGATTTTTATAGATATTTAATTTACTGCTTATGGAAGTTATCCTAGTTTTTAAGTTTAGGTTTTAAATTGTGGTAAAATATATGTGGCAAATTTATAACTTTAGCCATTTGTAAGTTCATAGTTCAGGGGCATTAAGTTACTTCACTTTGTTATAATAACATCACCACCATGTGTTTCTGGTCTTTTTCATTTTCCCAAACTGAAATCAGACACCCATTAAATACTAATTGTCATTCCTTCTCCCTGAGACCTAGGCAACCACCATGCTACATTCTATCTGTGAATTTGTTAGGTACATATTATGAGTGGAAACAGACATTGATTGTACTTTTGTGACTGCCTTATTTCACTTAGCAGAATCTATTATAGGTTAATATATGTTTTGCCATGTGTCAGAATTTCCTTCACATTTCAGGGCTGAATAATATTCCACTGTGTGCATACATCTTATTTTGTTTATATAGTTACCTGCCACTAGATGCTTTGGTTTCTTCTTCTTCCTGGCTATTGTGGATACTGCCATGAAAATGAGTGTAGAAATATTTGTTTGAGTTCCTGATTTCCATTACTTTGGATATATATCTAAAAGTGAAATTGATAGATCATGTAATAATTAAGTTTTTGAGAACTACCATAACATTTTCCTTAGAGTGATATTATTTGACAATCCCAATGGTAATACACAATTAGATTTTCCACATTCCCTCCTACATTTGAGTGTGTGTGTGTGGCTATGTGTGTGTTCTTTAATAGTTATCTGAGTGGGTCTGAAGTGGCATTTCATGATGGTTTTAAAATGCATTTTCTAATGAGGAGTGATATTGAGATCTTTTTATGTGCCCATGAGCCATTTATATATTTTCTTCTGCAAAATGTCTATGCAAGTCCTTTGTTTTAATCTGGTTATTTCATTGTATTTTTATTTTTATGTAATTATTTTCCTTTAAAGTTTTTTTTATTTATTTGAGAGAGAGAGAGAGAGAGAGAGAGAGAGAGAGAGAGAGAGAGAGAAAACAAGCTAGGGGGAGGGACAGAGCAAAAAGCAGACTCCCAAGGAGCAGGGAGCCCAATGCAGGGCTTAATCTTAATCTGAGGAGCCTGGGACCAGGACCAGAGCCGGGCCTAGGGCAGATACTTAACCAACTAAGCAATCCATCCAGGTGCCCCTCATTGTGTTTTAAGATATAGAAATTTTATGTACTCTGGATATTAATACTTTATCAATTATATAATTTGCAAATATTTTCTCTACTTTTGTGTCTTGCCGTTTCACTTTGTCGGTGGTGTTGCTTGATGCACAAAAGTTCTTAATATTGATAAAGTACAATTTATCTATTCCTTTTTGCCTGTGCTTTTGGTGTCATACCCAAGGAATCATTGCGAAATCTAATGTCATGGTTTTTCTTCTATGTTTTCTTATTAGAGATATTTTTTTAATAGTTTTCACTAGATTTTAGGTCTTTGATTCATATTGAGTTAATTTTTGTACATGATATGCATTAAGGGTTCAATTTCATTCCTTTCTGTCTGGATATCCAGTTCCACAGCACCAATTTTTGAACCCCATGACTATTCTTGGCACCTTTGTTGAAAAATCATTAAATACATATGCAAAGCTTTATTTCTAGACTCTGTATTTTATTCCATTACTATGTCTGTTTTTATGTCTATATCACACTGTTTTGATGACCATAGCTTTGTAGTAAGTTTTAGAAACAGGAAGTTTTCCAACGTTGTTCTTTTTTTTCCCTTTCCAATATTATCTTCTCTCTTTAGGTTCCTTGACAGTCCATGTGAATTTTTGGATTGATTTTTCTATTTCTCAAAGAACTTTTTTTCTTTATTTTTTATAGGGATTACATCGAATCTATAGATCAGATTTGATAGCATTGACATCTTAATAACATGAACTATATTAGTTCATGAAAGTCTTTCCATTTATTTGTGTCTTTCAGATTATCTTTCAGGAACATTTTATAGTTTTTCACTGTAGAAGACTTTTGCCTCTTTACTTATGTTTATTTTAAATATTTATTCTTTTTGATCTTGTTGTGAAAGGAATTGTTTTCCTAATCCTCTCCAGGTTGTTTATTGCTAAGATAGAAATTTCATATATTTTCATGAAAAAAGTAAACTCTCAACAAATTGGGTAGAGAAGGAATGCACTTCAATATAAAAGTGCGTATATGACAGATCCACATTTAACATCACACTCATCAGGGAAAGGTTGAAAGATTTCCCACCATAATCAGGAATAAGGTGTGAGTTCCCACTCTCATCTCTCCTTCTCACAAAAGCCTTGGAGTAGAAATCCTTGTGATATTTTTAGCAATTTCTACATATAGAGTCAGGCCATCAGTGAAATGAAATCATTTTACTTCCTTACTTAATTTCTACCTAAAATTACTGGCTGTGACAGTGTTTTTGATGGTAACAACTGTATATCCTTTGGATATCAGCTTAAGCATCATCTTCAAAGAAAGGCCCTCCCTGATCACCTTCCTCATGGTAGAATTCTCCCTGAGTACCTTGTTTGCCTTATTAGCCCTGAAAAGATTATGATTAGTATGATAATTTGCCCCTTTATTTATTGTCTGATTCTGTTATGAGAATATAAGTTCCATGCAGGAAGGACCTTTTGCATAATTTTTCCTGTTTCATTAAACTGCTGTGTCCTCACTCATAGCATGGTTCCCAGCAGTAAATAAGTGCTCCAAATTTAAAACTTAAAGTTTTAAAATTAAAAAATAATTGAGTAATTATTATGTCTAAATATATTAATAAATATTGAGAATGTCTAACCACACTACAAGGCATCATAAAGTGACTATTAAATGAAAGGAAAGAAAAACCAGCTATGACAAGTGGGGATACATAATATGATAAATTAATTTTCCCTTTTAAAAACCACATGACAAGGCTGAAATTTTATTCTTGATTCACAGTAGTCTTACAAGGGTTCTAAGGCTATTTTTCTTTTTATGTAGCATCTTTCTGACCCTAACTATGTGATTTGACCTAATACCATCTTCATATAAATATTTTTAAGGTTTTTGTGGAATTTCCGAGCAAATTTAATTAAGCAAGAATTAGTCTTGGACACTTCCCAATTCTAGGACTTAATGAGGAATTTAGTTTGAAGGCATAAAATGTTCAGTGATCTTTGCTTGTGTTGGGAAGAAGGTGCTATGCTCCTAACAACTGATACATATTTTTTTAGGGGGTTTCTGTTAGGCTTACAGCATTACCTAAAGCACAAGAATGTCTCTTACAATACAAGTCAGCTAATCTGAGCAAACCAACAGGACAGAAGGAAGAAGACTAAAGAGTTGAATGGTATTTTCTATTTAGACATTAGTAGGAAAGAAGCTACTTGAGAAAAATCTCCCTCAAAAATGTATGGTTGCTATCTCCTTATGTAAGGATAGGAATTCCTTGTCTTTTTGGTAAATTCTTCTAATTTGTTAAGTTTCTGATTTCTCTGTGGACCCTGGGTTTCATAGGAACTTATTTACAGTGCAAATAAAAACAACCTTCTGAATACCCAGAAGACTCCATGGAGAGAATGGGCAGACAGTTGAATGAAATAAAATATGCTCTCAAGTAATATTGCAGCTTTTTGCCCTCTCTTGTCAAACTGGATGGTAGAAGAATTCCACATTCCTGTGAATGAGTAAAAGGTATTCCTTCAGATTGTGGACTTGTCTTCCTAAGGTAAGACTAAGAGGAAATAGTGGAAATGAGGCTTTGCAATTGTGTATCTTTATTATGTAAAAGATTGTTTTAGATAAAGCAAACTTGGATTGCAGTTCTCGCTTTATCACTTAAAAATGAATGACCTTGGAAAAATTAATTAGATGTTCTGAGCCTCCGTTTTTCAATTATGAAATGGGGATTATAGTTCCTGTTACTATAATAGGAAATGTGATTCATTAAGTTGTGAGTGTGTGATTGGAATCCACTGTAGTTGTTGTGAGCAATGGAATGATCAGATCAGAATCAGATTTAAAAAGGATCCTTTGGACTGCATCAGGGCCACAAACTGATGGAAGCCAAAATGAAAGGGGAGAGATGTTGTGGGAAGCTAGTGCAGTGGGCCAGAAGAAGTGGCACAGTTTTGTGATATATTTTAGAGAGTGTTAATAAGATTTGTTAAAGGTATCAATAAGTGATAGAAGAGCAAGAATGGCATGAAAGACGTGGTGATATTTCTTGCCTGAGCAATGATATGGAAGGTGATATTATTTAAATAGATGGGAAACACATGTTTATTTCTGAAAATTAAAAATTTAGTTTCATAAGTACTAAATTAATATCTAGTTGGAGATGTCCAGAGTTGGAAATGTTACATATATGAAGTTTAAGAATTAAGGGGGAGATACAACACTAGAGTGCTTTCCCATTTATTGGTCAGGAGAAGGGGGCATATCTAACCAAAGACCCTATGAAAGAAGTAGCAGGGAAGATATAATCCAGGGCCACAACCTGCCATTCCTAGTTTGATCCACTCACTTCAAATATGTCAATTTCCTTAAAGGGGTCTCAAGTACTATTTTTATAGTATCCCTTATTACATTGGTGATTATTATGTATGCTATCACTGAATGTTGAAAACCATTCCTTTATAGCAAGGAATCCAAGCTTATTCAACCTGGAAATCACAACATCAGTGACACATGTGACATAAACAGGTACTCTTGCCACAATCTTTTAGTAGAATGAGTCAATAAAACAGTAATCTTATAATGTATTTAAAAGTTTTCCCCCTTGTTTTGTAGATCACTTCTAATATGAGAAGTCAGTTCCTATGCCGACTAGATGGAACCAAATAGCAACGTAACTTACTTTATCCTCTTGGGCCTCACCCAGGATCCTAAGGAACAGAAGGTCCTTTTTGTTATGTTCTTACTCTTCTATATTTTGACTGTGGTGGGAAACCTGCTCATTGTGGTGACCGTAACTTCCAGTAAGACCCTAGACTCACCTATGTATTTTTTTCTTGCTAGCTTATCATTTATGGATATCATTTATTCATCTTCTATTTCTCCCAGGTTGATTTCGGACTTGTTGTTTGCAGAAAACACCATATCCTTCCAATCTTGTATGACTCAGCTATTAACAGAGCACTTTTTTGGTGGCTCAGAGGCCTTTCTTCTGCTAGTGATGGCCTATGACCGCTATGTGGCCATCTGTAAGCCCTTGCATTATTTGGTGATCATGAGGCGGTGGGTGTGTGTTGTGCTGTTGGTAGTATCCTGGGTTGGAGGTTTTCTGCATTCAGTAATTCAAGTCAGCACTATTTATGGGCTCCCATTCTGTGGTCCCAATGTCATTGATCATTTTTTGTGTGATATGTACCCCTTACTGAAACTGGTCTGCACTGACACCTATGTCATTGGCCTCTTAGTGGTGGCCAACGGAGGACTGATCTGCACTATTGTTTTTGTGTTCTTGCTCATCTCTTATGGTGTCATCTTGCACTCTCTAATGAACCTGAGTTTGGAAGGGAGGTGGAAAGCCCTCCAGACCTGTGGTTCCCACATCACTGTGGTGGTCTTCTTCTTTGTTCCATGTATTTTTATGTATGTAAGACCTGCTAAGACCTTCCCCATTGACAAGTCATTGAGTGTGTTTTATACAGTCATAACCCCTATGCTGAACCCATTGATCTACACTCTGAGAAATTCTGAGATGATAAATGCCATGAAGAAGCTCTGGGGAAGAAGCATCATATCTTTGAGTAGATAAGTATATCATTCACCATGAAGAGACTTATTGGACATTAGAATCTTTATCTTTGGAATGTAGAAGTGCTCTTAAGTTTGATTTTGTTTTCCTTTTTTGTAAGAATAAGTAAATTATAATTAAAGTATGAACTGGATGATTGTGCTATAATAACAGTCCGTTTTGGCTAGAATGTAAGGTCCATGACACCTTGTCAGTCTCTTCACTTAGACATGTGTAATGCCTTTATAGCAAGGAATCCATATAGTAGGTAAGGGATTACTGAGTAGTTTTATATGATTACACTAATTAATTAATTATTCAAACATTTTTTAAGAACATTTTTTTCTGAGACAGTATTATTTTTTGTTTGTCTATCACTTAAGTTTTTATTATATTTGAAATAATGCTATGTAGAGCTTTCCTTATTAATTTTTGGTTGCTTTATATAAAAATAGTTTGACTAATACTTTCAGTTTATATAAGAAAAATTGAAGTGTAATAGATAAAAAATAGATAAAAATTATAATATTGAAAGCCTTACAAAAACAGATAAATTATAGAATAAAGTTCTGTTTATCTCTCAGCATTGTTTCCAATTCCTTCCCCAGAAGTAGTTGCTTGATCTGTGTCTTTAAACTCATTAAGTAATAATCTTTACAAATGCAGCTGTAAATTTGAATATCTGTATGTGAGTCTTTCTATGTATATGTAAATGTTTGCTTTACTATAGAACTTTTTATCAATGAATTTTAATTTTTTAATAGTTTTATTTTTTGATTTATTTTTAATTGAAATACAGTTGACTTACAATATTACACTAGTTTCATGTTTAAACCATCATGATTTGACAATTATGTAATAGTGGAGAGGGAGAGAGGTGTTGAGTAGTCCCTTGGAGAGCCCTCATTTTTCCAGACCCGTGGCCCATGTCTTGGGCTCCTTCTGTTGTCTATGGCAGGATGCCTGGTCTCTGACTTGTATTCTTTTTTTGTTTTGTTTTTTTAAGATTGTATTTATTTATTTGGCAGAGAGAGAGAGAGAGAGAGAGAGAGAGGGAGGAGAGAGAGAGAGAGATCACAAGTAGGCAGACAGGCAGGCAGAGAGAAGAGGCAGAAGCAGGCTCCCCACCAAGCAGAGAGCCCGATGTGGGCCTCGATCTCAGGACCCTGAGATCATGACCTGAGCCGAAGGCAGAGGCCTAACCCACTGAGCCACCCAGGCTCCCGGACTTGTATTCTTGTAACATCAAGGGGGTGGGGTGAGAAGGGTAGCCTGGGAGGGCCAGAGTCCTACTGGGCTCACCCTCAGACCTGGCTGACCATCTGTTACCTTCCTGGTAGGTTAGGAATTGGACCAGGGATTGGTGCTGAGTTTTGGGGAATTCCCCTATGCCTCCCTGCCATATGAGTTCTGCAGGGGGACAGTATACTGTGAATATCAGGTTAGGGTGGAGCAGGTGCTCCAAGGTAGCCTGGAGACCTCTCAGGGGGAGGGCAAGCTAGGATCCAAGGTGGAGAGCCAACTCTGAGGGGGCTTTCCTTGAGCAGAGTGCTGTCCCACTAGAGGCTGTGAAGCCAGACAAGGGAAAGCTGGGGGCAAAACCCCGCAGAGTCCCAGGACATCAAACCTCTGCAGAAAAACCTGAAACAATTTGCCAAGCCCCTGAGGCAGAAGAGGATCACTCTAGGCTATACCCCGGTCCACGTGGAGCTCACACTGAAGATTCTCTTTGGGAAGGGATTTCACCAAACAACCATCTGCCCCTTTGAGCCTCAGCAGCTCATTTTCTACAACACATGTAAGCTGTGGCCCCTGCTGCAGAAGTGGGTGGTAGAAGCTGATAACAGTAAGAATCTGCAGGAGATATACAATGCAAGGACCCTTATGCAGGCCCAAAAAAGCAAGTGAACAAGTCTGGAGAACCAAGTGAGGTAACCTGGAGAACATGTTCTTGCAGTGCCTGAAACCCACCCCGATGCAGATCAGCCCCATTGCCCAGCAGCTGGAGTATGAGAAGAATATGGTCTGAGTACACTTCTGCAATGGTCACCAGTAGGGACTACTGGCCAGGAGAGGATTTTGAGGCTGCTGGGTCTCTTGTCTCAGGGGCACCAGTATCCTTTCCTCTGGCACTAGGGCCCCAGTTTGGTACCCCAGGCTATGGGGCCCCCACTTAACTGCCCTATACTCCTTGGTTCCTTTCTGTAATGGTGGAGCCTTTCCCTGTGGTTTTGTTACCACTCTGGGCTCTCCCATGCATTGA
>PITA01010170.1:0-73391 GCA_004023965.1 Spilogale gracilis
TACAAACTCAATAGGAGATTGAAGAAAAGAATAGCAGCAATTCTAGGAACACAGAAGCAACCACCTTCTGGAAGGTAGGATGTGCTGAGAAGTAAATCTGAAGTGATATGCAGAAAGATAGACCACAGGGGTAGGGGCCAGCTTCTGGCAAGCGGTAGAGCAGTGGAACATGAAATCAGAACTTTTAGAAGTCTGCTCCACTGAGGGATGTCACTCCGGAGGCTAAGTGAGGGGTAGAGTCTCACTGGGACAGTGTGGTCTCAGGTCCCTCAGGGTCACAGAAAGACTGAAGGTGCCTGAGTGTGGCAGAGCTGCCAGGTATTTGGAGGGGGTAAGGCAACTACAAAGATGAAGCTGAGGAGTGGGCTCTCAGGTCGGGGTTGCCACAAACCATGATCCCCGGCACAACTGGGCCACTGCTCTTTGAGCAGAGACCCTACAAGTGGCAGATCCAGGGAGACACCCCTTTTTCTCCACCAAAAGGAGCAGTGTGGATACATGCTGCAGGAGTCTGCTGGGTTTGGAGACAGCAAACAGGGCTATGTACCAGTGATAGAAATGCTCACAGGCCAGGTGAGCACAGACCACAGCCGGAAACCAGGAAGGCAAGAGTGATTCACCGCTTTTCTCTGAGGGTGCACTGAGGAGTGGGGACCCGAGCTCTCAGTTCCTCTGGGTAGAAGATTGGGAGGCTGCCATCTTCCTTCTCCTCCTCCAAAGCTGTACGGAAAGTGTTTAGGGAACAAAAGCTACTGAGAGCAAACACCTGGAGACTGCTTAGCCTGGCCCCTGGCAAGGGGGTGCAATTCTGCCTCAGGCAAAGACATTTGAGAATCATTACAACAGGCCCCTCCCCCAGAAGATCAGAAAGAACATCCAGCCAAGATCAAGTTCACTGATCAATGAGAATGGCAGAACTCCCCAGAGCTAGGGGAATGCAGGGCATAGAATTCATGTACTTTCCCCATGACTCTCTAGTCTTTCAAAGTTAGATTTGTTAAATTCTATGTTTTCTTATTCTACTTTTTCTATTTTTCTTTTTTCCTACTGTAACCTTTTTTTAAAAAAAAAAAAGATTGTATTTATTCATTTGATAGAGAGAAACACAGCTAGAGAAGGAACACAAGCAGGGAGAGTGAGAGAGGGAGAAGCAGGCTTCCCGCCAAGCAGGCAGCCCGATGTGGGGCTTGATCCCGGATCTCCAGAATCACGGCCTGAGCCGAAGGCAGTTGTTTAACCAACTGAGCCACCCAGGCACCCCAACTTCAACCTTTTTAAGTTATTTTATCATAGCAATACCTTTTTAAAAAATCTTCAATTTTCATTGTTACAGTCATTATTCTAACCCGTCATTTTATTTAACCTTATTTTTATACACATACAAGTTTTTCTATACCTAAAATTTTGGGATACAGTTTCTTCTAACAGATCAAAATATACACTAAATCTAGTATATGGCTTTGTTTTAGTCTCCAGCTGATCAAATTCTCTTTTTTTTTCTTTCTTCAACCAACTTATCAATTCCTTTTTTAGAATTTTTTTAACTTTCATCTTTACAGTCATATTCTAACCCTTCATATGTTTACTCTTATTTTTGTACATATATAAGTTTTTCTTTCTTTAAAATTTTGGGAGACAGTTTCTTCTAACAGACAAAAATACACCCGAATCGAGTATGTGGCTCTGTTCTATTCACCAGGCTAATCATATGTGTGTGTGTGTATGATTACATACATATGAAAAATATATAAATATATAACATATAATATATGAAAATATATATTATTTATATATGTTATATAATATATAAAATAATATATTAATATGTAATATAAATATATATTATATATAAATATATAATAAATATAAATAACTACATATACAATATAAAAAATATATATGATATAAAATATTTTTTCCTCCTTTCTTCTCCCCCTGGTTTCAGGTCTCTTCTGATTTGGTTAGGAGGTCTTCTGATTTCTAAGGGTTGTTGCTACCCTTTTAGTATTTTATTCTTGCATTCATCCATTCTTACCTGGATAAAATCACAAGACAGAAAAACTCACCTCAAAAAAACAGAACAAGAGGCAGTACCAATGGCTAGGGACCTAATCAATACGGACATTAGTAAGATGTGAGAACTACAGTTCAGCATGATGATTATCAAGATGTTAGCTGGGTTTGAAAAAAGCATAGACAATACTACAGAATCCCTTTCTGGAGAAATAAAGGAACTAAAATCTAACCAAGTTGAAATAAAAAAAGCTATTAATGAGGTGCAATCAAAAATGGAGGCTCTTACTGCTAGGATAAATGAGGCAGAAGAGAGAATTAGTGATACAGAAAACTGAATGATGGAGAAGAAAGAAACTGAGAAAAAGAGATAAAAAACTACTGGGCTATGAGGGGAAAATTCATGAGATAAGTGATACCATAAGATGAAACAATATTAGAATAATTGGGATCAACCAAGAAGAAAGAGAGAGAGAGGCAGAAGGTATGTTAGAGCAAATTATAGCAGAGAATTTCCCTAATTTGGGGAAGGAAACAAGCATAAAATTCCAGGAGGCATAGAAAAACCCTCTTAAAATCAATAAAAGTAAGTCAACACCTAGTCATCTAATAGTAAACCTTACAAGTCTCAGATTCAAAGAAAATCCTGAAAGCAACTCAGGACAGGAGGTCTATAACATACAATGGTAGCAATTAGATTGGCAGCAGACCTATCCACAGAGATTTGGCAGACCAGGAAGGACTAGCATGATATATTCAGAGCACTAAGCGAGAAAAATATGCAGCCAAGAATACTATATCCAGCTAGGCTGTCACTGAACACAGAAGAAATAAAAAGCTTCCAGAACAAACAAAAACTAAAAGAATTTGCAAATACCAAGCCAGCCCTACAGGAAATATTGAATGGGGTCCTCTAAGCAAAGAGAGAGCCTAAAAGTAACAGACCAGAAAGAAACAGAGACAATATACAGTAACAGTCACCTTAGAGGCAATACAATGGAACTAAATTCATACATTTCAATACTTACCATGAATGCAATGGGCTAAATGCCCTAATCAAAAAGACACAGGGGGAAAAAAAAACCAAGAACCAATGATATGCTGTCTGAAAGATGCAAGAAACTCATTTTAGATCCAAAGACACCTCCAGATTTAAAGTGAGGGGCGGAAAATAATTTACCATGCTAAGGGACATCAAAAGAAAGCTGGGGTGGCAATCCCAATCAGATAAATTAGATTTTAAACCAAAGACTATAATAAGAGATGAGGGGGGAGCCTGGGTGTCTCAGTTGATTAAGCGACTGCCTTCGGCTCAGGTCATGATCCCGGAGACCTGGGATTGAGTCCCACATCGGGCTCCCTACTCAGCGGGAAGCCTGCTTCTCCCTCTCTCACTTCCCCTGCTTGTGTTCCCTCTCTCCACTGTGTTTCTCTCTGTCAAATAAATAAATAAAATCTTTAAAAAAAGAGAGAGATGAGGAAAGACACTATATCATACTTAAAGGGTGCATCGAACAAGAAGATCTAACAATTTTAAATATTTATGCCCCTAACATGGGAGCAGCAAATTATATAAACCAATTAATATCAAAACCTAAGAAACACAGCAACAATAAAACAAGAATAGTAGGAGATTTTAAAACCCCCCTCACTGAAATGGACAGATCATCTAAGCAAAAGATCAACAAGGAAATAAAGGCTTTAAATGACACACTGGACCAGATGGACATCACAGATATATGCAGAACATTCCATCCCAAAGCAAAAGAATACACTTCTCTACTTGCATATGGAACATTCTCCAGAATACATCACATCCTGGGTCACAAATCAGGTCTCAACTGGTACCAAAAGACTAGGATCATTCCCTGCATATTTTCTGACCACATGCTTTGAAACTAGAACTCAACCACAAGAGGAAAGTTGGAAAGAACTCAAATACATGGAGGCTAAAGAGTATCCTATGAATGAATGGGTCAACCAGGAAATTAAAGAAGAATTTTTAAAATTCATAGAAACAAATGAAAATGAAAACACAACTGTTCAAAATCTTTGGGACACAGCAAAGGCGGTCCTGAGAGAAAAGTATACAACAATACAAGCCTTTCTCAAGAAACAAGAAAGGTCTCAAATACACCACCTAACCTTGCACCTAAAGGAGTTGGAGAAAGAACAACAAATAAAGCCTAAACCCAGCAGGAGAAGAGAAATAATAAATATCAGAGCAGAAATCAATGAAATAGAAACCAAAAGAACAATAGAATAAATCAACAAAACTGGGAGCTTGCTCTTTGAAAGAATTAATAAGACTGATAAACCTCTGGCCAGACTTAAATGAAAAATAAAAGAGAAAAGACCCAGATTAATAGAATCATGAATGAAAGAGGAGAGATCACAACCAACAACAAATAAATACAATTATAAGAACATATTATGAGCAACTATATACAAGCAAATTTGACAATCTGGAAGAAATGGATGCATTCCTAGAGACACATAAACTACCAAAACTGAATCAGGAAGAAATAGAAAATCTGAACAGACCCATTACCAGTAAGGAGATTGAAGCAGTCATCAAAAATCTCCCAACAAGAGCCAAAGGCCAGATGGCTTCCCAGGGGAATTCTACCAAACTTTTAAAGAATATCTATTTTCCTGAAACTGTTCCCCCCACCAAAAAAAATAGAAATGGAAGAAAAACTTCCAGACTCATTTAATGAGGTCAGAATTACCTTGATTGCAAAACCAGACAAAAACCCCATCCAAAAGGAGAATTACAGACCAATATCCCTGATGAACATGAATGCAAAAATTTTCACCAAAATACTAGCCAATAGGATCCAACAGTACATTAAAAGGACTATTCACCACGACTAAGTGGGATTTATTCCTGGGCTGCAAGATTGGTTCAACATCTGCAAATCAATCAATGTGATACAGTACAGCAATAAAAGAAATAACAAGAACCATATTATACTCTCAGTAGATGTTAAAAAAGAATTTGACAAAGTAGAGCATCCTTTTCTGATCAAAACTCTTCACATTGTAGGGATAGAGGGTACATACCACAATATCATAAAAGCCATCTATGAAAAACACACAGTGAATATCATTCTCTATGGGGAAAAACTGAGAGCTTTTCCCCTATGGTCAGGAACATGGCAGGGCTATCCACTATCACCACTGCTATTCAATACAGTACTAGAAGTCCTAGCCTCAGCAATCAGACCACAAAAAAGAAATAAAAGCCATCCAAACTGGCAAAGAAGAAGTCAAACTCACACTCTTTGCAAATGATATGATATTTTATGTGAAAAACCCAAAAGACTCCACGCCAAAACTGTTATAACTCATACAGGAATTCAATAAAGTATCAGGATATTAAAATCAATGCATATAAATCAGTTGAATTTTCTATATACTAACAATGAAACAGAAGAAAGAGAAATTAAGGAGTCAATACCATTTACAATTGCCTCCCAAACCATAGGATACCTAGGAATAAACCTAACCAAAGAGGCACAGAATCTCTACTCAGAAAACTATAAAGTACTCATGAAAGAAATTGAGGAAGACATAAGGAAATGGAAAAATGTTCCATGCTCATGGATTGGGAGAACAAATATTGTGAAAATGTCTAAGCTACCTAGAGCAATCAACACATTTAATGCAGTCCTTATCAAAATACCATCAACTTTTTTTCAAAGAAATGGAACAAATAATCCTAAAATTTATATGGAACCAGAAAAAAAACCCAAATAGCCAGAGGAATGTTGAAAAAGAAAACTAAAGTTGGTGGCATCACAGTTCCAGACTTCAAGCTCTATCACAAAGCTATAATCATCAACACAGTATGGTACTGGCACAAAAACAGACATATAGATCAGTGGAACAGAATACACAGCCCAGAAATGGATCCTCAACTCTATGGCCAACTAATCTTTGAGAAAAGATTAGTTGACAGTCTCTTCAACAAATGACATTGGGAAAACTGGACAGCCACATCCAGAAGAATGAAACTGGACCATTTCCTTACACCACACATGAAAACAGACTCAAAATGGATGAAAGACCTCAATGTGAGATAGGAATCCATCAAAATCCTTGAGGAGAATACAGGCAGCAACCTCTTTGACCTCAGCCACAGCAACTTCTTCCTAGCAACAGTGCCAAAGGCAAAGGAAGCAAGTGCAAAAATGAACTCTTGGGACTTCATCAAGATAAAAAGCTTTTGCACAGCAAAGAAAACAGTCAACAAAACCAAAAGACAACTGACAATATGGGAAAAGATATTTGCAAATGACCTATCAGATAAAGGGCTAGTATCCAAAATCTAAAAAGAACTCCTCAAACTCAATACCCAAAGAACAAATAATCCAATCAAGAAATGCGTGGAAGACATGAACAGACATTTCTCCAAAGAAGATATCCAAATGGCCAAAAGACACATGAAAAAGTGGTCAACATCACTTCAGGGAAATATAAGTCAAAACCACAGTGAGAACCACACCTCACACCAGGCAGAATGGCTAAAATTAACAAGTCAGGAAAGGACAGATGTTGGTGAGGATATGGGGAAAAGGGAACCCTCCTCCACTATTGGTGAGAATGCAAGCTGGTACAGCCACTCTGGAAGACAATATGGAGATTCCTCAAAATTTGAAAATAGAGCTACCCTATGGCCCAGCAATCACACTACTGGCGATTTACCCTAAAGATACATATGTAGTGATCCAAAGGGGCATACGCAACTGAATGTTTATAGCAGCAATGTCCACAATAGTCAAACTATGGAAAGAATGTAGATGTTCATCAAAAGATGAATGGATAAAGAAGATGTGGTGTACACACACACATACACACACACACACACACACACATGGAATAATGTGCAGCCATCAAAAAGAATGAAATCCTGCCATTTGCAATGATGTGGATGGAATTGGAGGGTATTATCCTGACCGAAATAAGGACATCAGAGAAAGACAATTATGATCCCTGTGATATGAGAAATTTTAAAGGCAGGGCAGGGTTCTTGGGGGGAAGGAAGGGAAAAATGAAACAAGATGGGATGGGGAGGGAGACAAACCATAAGAGACTCTTAATCTTAGGAAACAAACTGAGAGTTGCTGGAGGGGAGGGATATCAACCCCTGAATTCATTATATGTTAATTAAAAAAATTTTTAGGATGCAGCAATTGCAGTCCTTAGAGGGAAGTATATAGAAATACAAACTTTTCTCAAGAAATAAGGTCTCAAATATATAACCTAACCTTATATCTAAAGGAGCTGGAGAAAGAACATCAAATAAAGCCTAACCCCAGCAGAAGATAATTGATAAAGATTAGAGCAGAAATCAATGAAATAAAAACCAAAAGAACAGTAGATCAATGAAACTAGGAGCTGGCTCTTTGAAAGAAAACTTATAAACTCCTGGTCAGACTTCCGAAAATAAAAAAGAACTAACCAAACTAAATAAAATCATGAATGAAAGAGATCACAACCAACATCAAAGAAATACAAACAATTATAGGAACATATTACGAGCAAACATATGCCAACAAATTAGGCAATCTGGAAGAAATGGATGCATCTCTAGAGACATATAAACTACCCAAACTGAAACAGGAAGAAATAGAAAGCCTAAACAGACTCACAATCAGTAAGGAAATTGAAGCAGCAATCAAATATCTCCCAACAAACAAGAGTCTAGGGTCATATGGCTTCCCAGGGGAATGTTATCAAATATTTAAAGAATTGATACCTATTCTTCTAAAGCTGTTTCAAAAAACAGAAATGGGGGCACCTGGGTGGCTCAGTTGGTTAAGCAACTGCCTTCAGCTCAAGTCATGATCCCGGAGATCAGGGATCGAGTCCCCCATTGAGCTTCCTGCTTGGTGGGAAGCCTGCTTCTCCCTCTCTCACTCCCCTTGCTTGTGTTCCCTCTCTGGCTGTGTTTCTCTCCATCAAATAAATAAAATCTTAAAAAAAAAAACAGAAATGGAAGGAAAATTTCCAGACTCATTTGATGAGGCCTACATTACCTTGATCCTAAAATCAGATAAAGACCCCACCAAAATAGAATTACAGACCAGTATCCCTGATGAACATGGATATCAGAATTATCATCAAAATACTAGCCAATAGAATCCAACAGTATATTAAAAGGATTATTCATCATGACCAAGTGGGATTTATACCTGGGCTGCAAGGGTGGATCAACATCCATAAATCAATCAATGTGATACATTAATAAAAGAACAAGAACCATATGATACTCTCAATAGATGCAGAAAAACCATTTGACAAAGTACAGCATCTTTTTTCTTTTAAAAGGTTTTATTTACTTGACAGAGAGAGCACAAGCAGAGGAGGAGTAGAGGGAAAAGCAATCTCCGTGCCAAGCAAGAAGCCCAATGCAGGACTCGATCCCAGGATCCTGGGATCATTAACTTAGCTGAAGGCAGACGCTTAACTGACTGAGCCACCCAGATGTCCCTAGAGCAACCTTTCTTTTTTATTTTATTATTTTATTTTTATTTATTTGACAGACAGAGAGAGATCACAAGTAGGCAGACAGGAAGGCAGAGAGAGAAGAGGAAGCAGGTTCCCTGCTAAGCAGAGAGCCTGATGGGGGCCTCGATCCAAGGACCCTGGGATCATGACCTGAGCTGAAGGCAGAGGCTTTAACCCACTGAGCCACCCAGGCACCCTAGAGCATCCTTTCTTAAAACTCTTCACAGTGTGGCATAGAAGGAATATACATCAATATCATAAAAGCTATATATAAAGATCCTACAACAAATATCATCCTCAATGGGGAAAAACTTGGAGAGCTTTCTCTCTAAGATCAGGAACATGGCAGGGATGTCCACTATCACTACTGCTGTTCAACACAGTACTAGAAGTCCTAACCTCAGCAATCAGAAAATAAAAAGAAATAAAAAGCCTCCAAATCAGCCAAAAAGTCAAATTTTCCCTCTTTGCAGATGACATGATACTCTACGTAGAAAACTCAAAAGACAGCACCCCAAAATTGCTAGAACTCATATAGGAATTCAGCCAAGTGGTGGGATATAAAATCAATGCACAGAAATCAGTTGCATTTCCATACACTTAGAGTGAGACAGAAGAAAAAGAAAGAAGTCAATTCCATTTACAATTGCACCAAAAACCATAAGATACCTAGGAATAAACCTCACCAAAGAGGCAAAGAATTTATACTCAAAAAGCTAAAGAACAGTCATGAAAGAAATTGAGGAAAACACAAAGAAAAGGGAAAACATTCCATGCTCATTGATTGGAAGAACAAATATTGTGAAAATATCCATGCTACCTAGAGCAATCTACACATTCAGTGCAATCCCTATCAAAATACCATCAACTTTTTTCACAGCAGTGGGATAAATAATCCTAAAATTTGTATGGAACTAGAAAAGACCCTCAATAGCCAGAGGAATGTGAAAAAAGAAACAAGAAAAAAATCAAAGCTGGTGGTATCACAATTCTGCACTTCAAGCTCTATCATAAACCTGTAAAAATCAAGACAATATGGTACTGGTACAAAAACAGACACACAGATCAATGGAACAGAATACACAACCCAGAAATGGACCCTCAACTCTACGGTCAACTAATCTTTGACAAAGGAGGAAAGAATATCCAATGGAAGAAAGTCAGTCTCTTCAATGAATGGTGCTGGGAAAATTGGACAGCCACATTTGGAAGAATAAAACTGGACCATTTCCTTACACCATACACAAAAACAGACTCAAAATGAATAAAAGACCTCAATGTGAGACAGGAATCCATCAAAATCCATGGGAGAACACAGGCAGAAACCTCTTTGACCTTGGCCGCAACAACTTCTTGCTAGGCAAGAGAATAGTAGAAGGAAAGGAAATGTGAATTGGGTATATCAGAGGGGGAGGCAAAGCATGAGAGACTATGGACTCTGAGAAACAAACTGAGGGTTTTGGAAGGGATGGGGGTAGGTAGGGGGATAGGTGAGCCTGGCGGTGGGTATTAAGGACAGCATGTATTGCATGGAGTACTAGGTGTGGTGCATAAACAATGAATTTTGGAACACTGAAAAAATAAAATATTAAAATAAAATAAAATAAAAGGTGATGGATATAAAAGAAAAAAAAAACAGTATGGAGGTTCCTCAAAAAGTTGAAAATAGAGCTACTCTACAACCCACTTGCACTACTGGGTATTTACCCCAAAGATACAAATGCAGTGATCCTAAGGGACACCTGCACCCCAACGTTTACAGCAGTTTATAGCAGGAATGTCTACAATGTCCAAACTATGGAAGGAGCTCAGATGTCCATTGAGAGATGAATGGGTAAAGATGTGGTATGTATACATATATACATACATATATATACATATATATATGTATACACACACAATGGAATACTACTTAGCCATCAAAAAATGAAATCTTGCCATTTGCAACGATATCTATAGAACTAGATGGTATTATGCTATGTGAAATAAGTCCATCAGAGAAAGACAATTATCATAGGATCTCTCTCATTTGCAGAATTTAAGAAATGAAACAGAGGATCATAGGGGAAGAGAAAGAAAAAAATAAAACAAGATGAAATCAGAGAGGGAGATAAACTATAAGAGATTCTTAATCATAGGAAACAACTTAATGGTTGCTGGAGGGGAGGAGGGTCAGGGGATGGGGTAGCTGAATGATGGACATGAATGTGATGTGATGTAATGAGCACTGGGTATAAGACTGATCTCTAACTCTGAAATTAATAATATATTAAATGTTCATTGAATTAAATTAAAAATTTTAAAAATTGAGAAAAAGGACAGAAAAAGCCCTGGTTTTTTCCCCTAAAAGTCATTTCTTCTTGCTTCATGCAACTTAGCAAGTAGGTGTAATGAGAACACCAGCCAAAATGTGACCCCTGGGATACTGCTTCAAACTGGGGGATAATAAATTATCATATTTTCCTCTGTATATATGGAGATTAGTGAGAAAATACAGCCTGAATAAAAATTCTAATTTGCCCACTGTAAAATTTATGTCAAGGTACTTGTTAGGTCTTTCTGCATACAAAGAGCTCCACATAGGGCTCCCTGCTCTGCAGGAAACCTGCTTCTCTCTCTCCCACTCTACCTACCTGTGTTCCCTCTCTGGCTATCTGTCAAATAAATAAAAATCTTTGAGAAATAAAAATAAGAAAATAAAGTGGCCCTAAGGAGTAAATGGTTCCATTATTCAGCGAGACACTATAGTGAGCCCTGTTTTGATTTCCCATGGGCCCTTGGAAACAGGAAATAGGCCTTCTTAATGATTCAAGCACAATCTTCATTACAAAAGGAGAAAATGGATGTAGATGATGTCTTCACAAGAAAATGATTCTCATTATGGATTTAGATTATACAATTCAGATACGGATTGTTGTTCTGGGACAGAAGAACAGAATGCTGTGGGAGGCATGGGGGATCACAGTTTCACCTCAGGAGACAGAGAGACCGGGGACTTCCTCTGTGAAACACCAAAGCCTACCCCGGATGGATTTATTGACACACCCCATCCTGTTAACCTAGACTCAGTAACTCAGTCTTTGGGAAAGTAACTTTCGAAGAGGGTTGGTATTGTCTCTTAGGCTAGCCTCATGGGGGAGAGGCCCAAATCCTAGGGTAGAACTGACTCCTGGGAGCTGGAGTAGGTCTTTCATACAGGGTTAGATGTAGAAATTTTACTGTGTAAAAGAGATTAGGGTGAAATTTTTTTAAAAGAAGCCAGTTTAGAAATCGGTGGTATTCATGAAGGGACCCTCTGAAGTATTTGACTTCCTTCCTCTTGAGGTTTACTTCCAGTTGGGATTTTGTCATTTTGGGGTGACGCATATCTTTGAAGCACAGTGAATATACTATATGACAAACAAAAAGACAGAAAAACTTCCCAGAACAATGAGTAAAATCTAACATAATGAAATTTAATATGCTAAATGTAAAAATGTATACTTGGGTTCAAAAAGCCAATGGCAAGAAGACAAGAGGGAGGAGATATGGCTTAAATAATGTATTAAACATATGTCATAGACTGACTAGACTGTTTTCAAAAATATAGTCTTACTTCTCACAAGAATGCTTCCTAAAGAACACCCTGGGAATACTACCGCTCTCTTATGAAAGGCAACAGTAGGAATATGTACCAAGAGGACCACAAGACAAATCAGCAGCCTCCAGCTTTGCCAGCAATAGCAGGGTACATACACATGAGTGGGTAGGAGAAGAGGTAGGACAACAACCGGGAAACTTGGATGCTGGAGCAGTGTTCCAGCCTAGCCCATACTATGGACAGGATAGCGTCTGCAGGTGAGGACAAGTGAGTTCACCAGTGCGAGGAGTAAGGAGATGGGAGCTGGCATAGGCAAACCTCATCAGCTCACATTTCAGTGTATTTCTAATTGGTAACCTCAGTCAAAAATAAGAAGTGTTTGGTACTTTTGTCCCTAGAAAATTGCCCATTCATAGTGTGTGTGTGTGTGTGTGTGTGTGTGTGTGTGTGTGTGTGTGTGTCTTAAAGATTTTATTTATTTGACAGAGAGAAACACAGCTAGAGAGGGAACACAAGCAGAGGGACTGAGAGAGGGAGAAGCAGGCTTCCCGCGTAGCAGGGCACCCGATGTGGGGCTCGATCCCGGTTCTCCGGGATCATGACCTGAGCCACCCAGGTGCCACCCATACTGTGTGTTTTAAAAGGACATTTGTATCCACTGTTTAATGTTCGGCTAAAATGTTTTCAGGGCACCTGGATGGCTCAGAGGGTTAAGACTCTGCCTTCGGCTCAGGTCATGGTCTCAGGGTCCTGGGATCAAGCCCCACATCGAGCCTCACATTGGGCTCTCTGCTCGGCAGGGAGCCTACTTCCCCTTCTTTCTCTGCCTGCTCTCTGCCTACTTGTGATCTCTCTCTATCTCTCTCTCTCTCTGTCAAATAAATAAATAAAATCTTAAAATAAAATAGGTTTTCATTTTTTGAAACTACTATTTCAACAACAGAATTAAAATAATAAAAGGTCCTCTCCAAAAATGCACTCCTAAGATGCTGTAAATTAACTTTGACTAGAATTTAAATATTTACCATAAGGAAAGCATTATCTAAAATGCATTGGCCCTGGGAGTCAATGGCCACTGATCTCTTTCATAAAGTGACCTTTGTGAGAAAGAAAAAAATCTGATCAAACTAACAGGATGATCTGGAAAGCTTTGATGTGGGTGCTACTGACCAAGTGTCAAGAAAACTTACCCTAATATATCCATCTGCCCCAACGGTGATAACTTCGCCTTCATCCAGCATTATCTGGTTAATGGGACCCTGATGACAAGATTTCCCTGCAGCTCGACAGAGCTCAACCTTGATGAGGCTGCCTTCCCACAACAGCATGTTGCCCCACTCCGACCCTGAGAGCACCTGGCCGTATGAGAAAAGGAAGAAATGTGCATTAAAACAGACAAACTTGGATATTTATGTCTCAAATGGCAGGTGAGAATTATTTTTATAGTTTATCTCTTTTGATTATGAAAGTAAAAAAAAGTAGAGAAAAATAAGAAAATATAAATATGAAAATTCACCACTTCAGAAACAACTAATTACATTTGGTTGTATTTCTTCCTAGCATTATGCATAGTTTTACATCATTGTGATTAGGCTGTACATTGCTAGTAATTTTTCAAATAGATCTATAATAGCTTTCTTTGTACATCTCTTAAGGACATGATCCAGGAGTGGAGTTACTGGGTCAAAAATTAAGGGCATGTTTAAGCTCTTGATGGACAAGATTCTACTTTTTTTATGTTCAATTAACCAACATATAATACACCATTACTTTTTGACGTAGTGCTCAACAATTCATTAGTTGTGTGTAACACCCAGTGCTCATCACCACATGTGCCCGCCATAATACCCGTCACCTGGTTACCCCATCCCCCACCCCTCCTCTCTCCTGTAACCCTCAGTTTGTTTCCCAGAGTCCAGAGTCTTTCATGGTTTATTTCCCTCTCTGATTTCCCCCCATTCAGTTTTCTCTCCCTTCTCCTGTGGTCCTCTGCATTATTCCTTATGTTCCACATATGAGTGAAACCATATGACAACTGTCTTTCTCTGCTTGACTTATTTCACTTAGCTTAATACCCTCCAGTTCCGTCCATGTCGACGCAAATGGTGGGTATTCATCTTTTCTGATGGCTGAATTATATTCCATTGTAGATTCTAGTTTTTAATGATATTAAATGTTATGTTTCAAAAATTGTGAGGCCATTACTGAACTCAGCAGATTAAAGCATAATATATCCAATTTCAGACAAGAATAATCATTTGGAACCAGCTTCTATTAAGCCATTTTATCCAGCACTTCCCCAAGTGTGCACCACCAAACACTAGTTCTTAGGTTTTAACTGGCATGAAATAATAAGTCATACTAATTAAATACTGACTCTGTGTCAAGTGCTGCTTGAGCATTTTATATACATTAAGTTATTTAATCCTAATAACCTTAGATATATTTATTGGGGATACCATGTATAGTTACACAGGTTGGGTGCCTTATTTTCCCAGAAAAGACAGGGCAATAGGAGCCCTAACTATTACTATTCCCATTTTACAAAGGAGAAAACTGAACAGTTAAGTAGCTTGCACAAAATATCCATGGCAGTCAGGATTTTAAACCAGGAAGCTTCACTCAAAAGCTCCTAACACTGCCTCCAATTTTTAGATACAAAGGCATCTGACCAAGAAAGTCATATTTTTACAGAGCTTCTGTGCAGACTAATGCTCCATGAAACACCCTTGAGAAGCTCAGAACTAGTTCTTGCCTGCCTTCTCTGCATCAGCATCCCAGTTCCTTCTCACCCAGACTAATTTACTCAATCTTTTCTACCTCCCCAGTCTAATCATCTTATCCATTCTACCTGTTTGACCTATTACTAAGCCTCAGCTCACTTTTGAGTCTTTATTTAGATTTGCTCTCTTCTCTCCAGTAACAAAAACAACCAGAAACCACCCATGCCTGGTAGGCATTCCCTTCTGAAAGGTCATGCATGCCTTAGTTTTCTTTTTCCATTTGTCCTGAAAAATGAAATCAAAGTGGTATCTTCCTTCGTGTCTCATCCCCTTGACTCCAGATTTCCCTTCCCCAATTCTTTTGGCATTTTGTGGTCAGATTGATACAGAACTTCATTTGTAACTTTACTCTTCCAATGAATAATAGTCCTGCCTGGCTGTTAACGTCCTTAGGCAAAGGACCCAACTATACTTCTCAAACTAATTTCCCACTCTTAGCCAACATGAACGCACTTTCCTGAGTAGCCCTCCAAATATGGGATCTTATTCCTAACTCTAAACATCTCCTTTTGTGTCTCTCATTTAAAATGGCTTCTTTTCTCCTCTACATACACACAAACACTACTGAACCTTTTAAAGATATATCTTATGGCATGTTTTCCTTTTGGTCTTTTGGTTTTGGTTTTGGTTTAAGATTTTGCTTATTTATTTGAAAGAGAGAGAACAGGGCAGGAGCAGAAGGAGGTAATCTCCAGCAGACTCCCCACTGAGCACGGAGCCCTTCACAAGGCCAGATCCCAGGCCCCTGAGATCACGCCATGAGTAGAAACCAAGACAGACACTTAACTGACTGACCCACCCAGGTGCCCCTTGTGGCCTGTTTTGAACAATCTTTATCTCATTTTAACAATTATTTGTGATCATTTTATAGCTTTGGATATATATTTATTTATTTAACGAACATCCAAGGCTTTTGATTTCCTCCCATACAACACGATTCCAAATTGAGAATATCTACTAGTTAGACAACCAGCCCCTTGGTTCCTCAAATAATATCTGTATGCTGGCATTTATTTATGACAGAGATGTTCACAACAATACTACATAACTTGTCCTAATAGGAGGTCAAATACAATATTAATGGAGAACTGATCCTATAGGCGATAGGCTCACAAATTTTGCAAAAAGGAAGAGAGAACATAAACTAACAATGTTAAACAATAAACAGATTAAAATTGCTGCTATGAAGTGGCTCAATCTTCCTCAATAATAATCCAGCAATAAAAGAAAAAGCCATAAGGCTGTATACAACCTTTGAGCCAGTAAGTGCTCTTGGAGCACCATGACAAAAGAGGAGGGACAGATAAGCATTAGTAAACACTGCAACTCCATGACAATATGTCACTATGTTAATATATTAATACTTTATATATGCATTTATAATATTTCATAAACAAAACCAAAAAATATTCACATGTAGATTATGACAATTTTCTAGAACTATATTAATTAAAATTGATAATCTGAAGAGGCAAAATTAAATGTTCCTTGTATTTACAATGATAGTATCCATCGTTATGAACATTGGCAGTGCTTTTTAGAATGTCTAATGTGCTTTCATGTATTTTCATTTTGAAGACGTAATTTCCTTATTGCAGACGAGTGGCTGTCCTCACCTTCCCATCCGGGAGCTGCATGTAACCTTCTATATCCGTTGTGGCTGTTTTACCAAATCGACCCAAGGAGCCCTGAAGCTTGAGACCAGTGAATGTTAGAGCCATTTCCCAGAACCTGCAAATGAGAAAGAGACTGAATGTACCTCAAAAAGGCTTTATCTATTTTTATTCTCACCCGAACATTTACATGTTTCAGAGTCACATATATTATTTCATTTATTCATTCATCTAATATGTATTACGTGTCAGCTACCTGTCCAGCAGAGTTCTAGGCAATATGAATTCACAATTGAGCAAAATAGACAAAATAGATTCCCTGCCTTTGTGGATATTTTATCTTAGAGTCATGCGGTCCTATGCAGTTGACCCTAGCCTAGTTTGACTATTTTAATTTAGACTTAACATAATTAACACTAAATCAAATTTAAAACTCAGTGTTTCAGTCAGACCGGCCAGTTTCAAGTACTCAATAGCTAAATGTAGCTAGTGTCTACTAGATTAGACAACACAGAACATTTCCATCATGACAGAAAGTTGTTCCATTGGATAGCTCCATTTTAGAAGATATAAAAGTTTTCCAAAAAATTCTAACTTACTTGCTGTGTAGCTTGAGAGTGATTTTTTTTTTAAGATTTTATTTATTTATTTGGCAGAGAGATAGATCACAGGTAGGCAGAGAGGCACGCACAGGGAGAAGGGGAAGCAGGCTCCGTGCTGAGCAGAAAGCCCGACTCGGGCCTCGATCCCAGGACCCTGAGACCATGACCAGAGCCGAAGGCTGAGGCTTTAACCCACTGAGCCACCCAGGCGCCGCAAGAGTGATTTCTTAATAACACTGTGCTCTCATTCTCTCATGTATAAAATGAGAATACTAGTAGCACCTACCTCATAAAATTGTTGAAAAACTCTTAGAACAGCGGCTTGCACAGAAAAGCAATGAATAAATGTTGATTATTACTAACATTTCGTATTAATGGTCTAAGTGAACAGATGATGAAAAACATGTAGAAAAAGAATCTCACCTACCAACTAGCTATAAAATAGATAATGAATGGTATCAACAAGGGAGTAATATGAAGCCAAAAGCTTAGATAACCAACATCCTTCTCCAAGGCTATGATAGGTCTCCTGATCATACATTTCCATACACTCTGTTTCTTCTATAGCACTTCACACATGATATTATTTGATTTATCTCTCCATAGATACAATAAAAAGAAAATATGCACTTCACTAAATGATGGGAAAATGTAAAGAATTGGACATTTTTAGCCTATAGCTAGCAGATTACTTGAGAATTCCCCCAAATTTCCACTTTAAAAATCTGTTCAAGGGCACCTGGGTGGCTCAGAGGGTTAAGCCTCTGCCTTTGGTTCAGGTCATGATCTCAGGGTCCTGCGATCGAGGCCCACATCGGGCTCTCTGCTCAGCAGGTAGCCTGCTTCCTCCTCTCTCTGTCTGCCTCTCTGCCTACTTGTGATCTCTCGCTCTGTAAAATAAATAAATAAAATCTTTAAAAAAAACCAAATAAAAATCTGTTCAATGAATCTATATTTCTAAGGAATAAATAAGAAGAGAGCCAGGTTTAAACTGGAATGAGAGAAACTTAGGATAAAAGTGTCTTTTTTTTTTTTTAAGGATAAAAATGTCTTTCTTAAAAAGGACACTGGAAATCTAGTTATGAGCAGCTCGAAGGTGTGGTAGAAGGTTGTTTAATAATTGCATAAGACGGGGTAGAACGAAGGCAGAAAAAGACAAAATCATTCCATCTGGAAAAGAGAGCAGAGTATGAAAGAGTGAGAAGGACATGGAATCTAGAGCCAGAGACTTGAGATCAAGAGTAGGCTCTGTTACAATTTAGTACTGAGGGTCCTGTGTTAGGAATGATTCCATTACAATTCACATTGTACGGATGAAGACTGAGTTCAGAGATGTCAAAATGACTTGGCCGTCATGCAATATTGCTACCACAGATTTAAAAGTGGATCTGAAAACTCAGTAGGCCATGTTAGTAAGCATTATACAAACCCATTATACAGACAAGGTGGTAAAGCCCATACGATGGCAGCAGGCTAAATTCAAAAGCCCTTCCTTTTATTTATACTGGTTTCAGCAATAAAAGCCCCATCTCCAATTAGAAAAGCCATGCTACAGTCAGTTTTGAAGGTAACATATTTAAAAATTGTCCTAATGGTAACAGCACAAATATCTCCAGCTGGCCGATCCTCTTAGACAATATCCTTAATGATAACCTACTAGCACCTGTACCAGTCACACAACCTACTTGATGTGGCCTGATCCCGAAGTAGTAAGCTGCTCGTCATTTTCAGGATTGAAAGTGATCTTAAAAACCTCCTGGGAGAAAGCTTTTGTCCTCAGTATGGGCTGTTCTTCTTTCCAGTTCCAGATGGTCAGTGTGTAATCAGGGCTGCTGCCAACAGAGGCGAGCAAGGTGCCATTGTCGTTAAAATCCACATAAGCATAGCCCAGCTCAGTCCCATCTGAAAGGATGAATGGGGAGTCTCATGAACAAAGGCAACATTTATTTCATTTTCAAAAGTATATTATTTATAAGAAAAAAGGAGGGAAAGAGAGCAAGTGAGCACCCTTGGTGATAAGTATTGATGACAGAATACCAAGGATTCCCAAAGAAAGGATCCGAAATCATGCATCACCTTTGGCTTTAGAATGAATTACAAGATGTGAGGTGGGGAGAGTGAAGAAATCTTAGTTACATTTTGCGTGAGAACACATTCCATGTTATGACAGGGGGGCTACAAAATCATGTTAGATGGCAGAAAGATATCAATCTGTAATTAGAAATTTGTCACTGAAAAATTCATCCAATAACGAATTGAGGGCTTCAGGTTTCTGGTTATGCATGTAAGGAGCTTGGAAGTCACCACTCTAGCCTAGAAACAAATACAAAGCTGCACACACTGAAAAATCAGCGACTCCTCATGGATCCATGAGTGAGAGCACTGGGCAAACGTCTGCTCCCCAGGCAGGAGGGCCTGGGGGGGACGGGGCATCTGCGACTTGCCACAGCAGGACCTTACAAGCAGGAACGGCCAGACGGCGGAGAGAACCCACATCGGGGTGATGAACCTCAGCAGTTACAACTGAAGATCTGCTGGAGGCCCAGTGTGGACAAGTCTGAGAGTTAAAAACCCCAGGGGGACCCAGTCATAAGTGGGTCCCAACAATATCATGAGGTTTATCCCCAGGAGCTTGACAGGTTCCCACAGTAAATACTAGAAAAACACCTCAGACTTTCAGCACGGAGAGAGGGAAAAGGAACCATATTGAAACACACCAAAACACTCTGTTCTTCTTAATAAGGCCTGTCCTCAGGAGAAACTAATTAACCAGAACCTAACTAACCTGGGGAAGGAAATACCCAACTTGAGCCCCTCTAACTGGTGTGGTTTTAGAATACAGGTGAGGTTCGGGGGGGGGGGGTCCAGAGCCTATACAAAGAACTGTTGAGATGTCTGTGGTGCAAAATGGTGGTTTTATTAAAGTATAGCGACAGGACCCCAGGCCAGAAAGAGCTGCTGTCAAATTACAGTTGTTTTTCCTCCTGGCAGGAAATCAACATGAAGACAGTTGGGAGCTTCCTAAAGGAACATTACACTCTGCCACTTCAAGTATCTGTCAATGGGCTGCAGGTTATAAGGACATTTAGTTGTACCTACATTTCCTTCTAGAAGCTAGGTTATTGACAGAAATGCTTTGTTTTTGTAGACTGCTAAGACATTTGTAAAATGAGAGACTCATGTCTTGCAGGATTGTGATCTGCATAGGTTAACTATTTGCTTTTCCTTTTCTTAGCTTTAGGGCAGCCAGGGGTGTCTGAGGAATGTCACATATATCCCTTGGCGGGGGCGGGTTGTGGGGTGTGCTTCTGCTTTGTCCTCAGCTTGCCTTCTGCTCCCTCATCATAAACATCTTGCCCCACCAAAGGGGGAGAAAACAACTCAGAAACATTTGTGAAGTTCAGTTCAGAGGCAGAAGCTCAGTAAAAATTTGAGACCCAATCAGAGAACTAAAGAACACCTCCCTCCCCCGACACCTTGCCGTCAAATCATAAAAGATCAATTTACAGCAATTATTTTTCCTCACTACACCATTTCTGGCTATCAAGGAAAAATTGGAAAGCACAGCAAAAGACAAGAAACACAGTTTGAAGAGACAGAACAAGCATCAGAGCCCGATATGGCACAGATATTGGAATTATCAGACTTGTGAATTTAAAACAACTATGATTAATATGCTAAGGGCTCTAACGAATAAAGCGGACAATATGCAAGAACAAACGGGCAATGTAAGCAGAGAAATGGAAATCTGAAGAAAGTACCAAAAGGAAATGCTGGAGATAAAAAACATTGTAACAGAAATGAAAAATGTCTTTGGTGGACTCCTTAGTAAATTGGACACAGCTGAGGAAATAACCTCTGAACTACAAAATAGATCCAGTAGAATCTTCTGAAAACTGAAGAGCAAAGAGAGCAAAGACTCATAAAAATGAAAAAGAATATCTAAAACTATGGAACAACTACAACAATGTAATATATGTAGGAATACCAAAAGGAGAAGAAAAAGAGAAAGGAACAGAAGTATCTGAAAGAGTAGCGACAGAGAATTCCTTGCAAATTAATATCAGACATGAAACCACAGATTCAGGAAGCTCAGGAACACCAACTAGAGTAACGTCTGGAAAACTACAGAAAATGAAAATAAAGGAAGAACTCCTAAAAAAAGGCCGAAGGGGAAAAACCTTATCTATAGAAGAATGAAGAATTATATCCAACTTCTCCTCAGAAACCATATAAGCAAAAAGAATGGACTGAAATATTTAAAGGAAAGGAAGGAAAAAAACCCACTAACCTAGAATTCTGTACTCTGTACAATTATCCTTCAAAAGTGACAGATAAAGACTTTCTCAGACAGACTGAAGGAATTTGTTGCCAGGAGAACTGTCTAGCTAGAAATATTAAAAAGTTCTCTAAAAAAAGGCAAATAACATAGGTCAGAAACTCAGAAATACATAAAGAGATGAAGAGGGCTGAAGAAGGAGTAAATGAAAGTAAAAAAAAAAAAAAACTTTTGCTTTTCTTATTTTTAATTGATGTAACAAATAACAGTTGGTTCCAGAAAAGAAAACTACAAAAAAGTATCTTTCGTGAACACAGATGCAAAAATCCTCAAAAAAATTAGTAAATTGAATCTAACAATGTACAAAAACAATTGGATTATTATCTTATTATCTTGTGGATATCAACAAACTGATTTTAAAGTTCATACAGACAGGCAAAAGACCCAGAATAGTCAACATAATATTAAGTGAAAAGAACAAAGTTGGACTGATAATACCTGACTTCAAAACTTCCTAAAAATCTACAGTAATCAAGACAGTGTGACATGGTGAAAAGAATAGATACATAGATAAACAAATACAGACCAACAGGAATGCAGGCAATAGATCTTTGACAAAGTAACCGACATGACATGACCGAGCAAAGGCAGTCCCTTCGACAAACGGCAGCAGAACAACTGGACATCCACAGGCAAAAGATAAGCAAACAAGCAAACAAATAATGTAAACACAGGCTTTAGACCTCTTGTTAGGGCCTGCTTAGCCTCAAGGCCGCCACAGCAGGCTCTGTAACCCTCTGGTGACTTAGGCCGCTGCTTATCTAAGACCCCCTGGTGGTTTAGGCCTTTACAAGGCCTGTGTCGGGCTTATCAGGACAAACAGGATTAGGGGCCATGCATCTTGCTTCCCTTCTTGGAATTTTGTCTTACCTAACCAGGTTATAGGCAACTGACTTGTGAACTGTGGAAAACTGCAAGAACTGCGGAAAATTACTGTGTGATTCATGCTTGCTGTTTGAAATGTATATAAACCCCTAGACCCTTGCATTCGGGGTCCTTGCTGAAACCTGCTGCGTCAGGCGGATGCTTGGACCCCAGCTAGCTGGAAATAAACCTCACAGTGTGATTTGCATTATCCTGCGTGCCCTCGATTCTTTTTTTGGGGGGGTGGTCGACATCGGACTTTAACACTTTCACAAAAATTAACTCAAAATGGATCATAGGCCTGAATATAAAAGGCGAAAATGTAAAACTCCTCGAAGATAATATAGAAGAAAATCTATATGACCTCAGGTCATTATCACACATCATGGTGATGTCTTTTTAGATTCCACATCAAAGACAGACAGGATCCATGAAGGAAATCACGGATAACCCAAACTTCACCAAAATGAAAAACTCCTGAGAAGGGCAATATCAAGAAAATGACAAAACAAGGCACAGACTGGGAAAAATATTTGCAAAAGCACATGTGATAAAGGACTGTTCCCCAGAATATACAAAGAACTCTTAACACCAAACAATAAGAAATGAACAATTCGACTACAAAATGGGCCAAAGACCTTGACAGCCTCACTGAAACCACGCAGATAACACGTAAACATATAAAAAGGCGCTCCACATCCTAGGTCATCAGGGAAACACATATTCAAAAAACTGAGCTACACCCCTATTTAGAATGGCCAAAATTCCAATCACTGACCACACTGCATGCTGGGGAGGCTGTGGGGCAGCAGGAACTCCGGCTCTCCGCTGCTGGGAACGCAGTGGTACTGCCACCTTGGAAGACAGTTTGGCAGTTTCTTACAAAACTAAGCAGACCCTCACCATAGGCCCCAGTAATTATGCTCTTTGGTATACACCCAAAATAGCTGAAAATTTATGTTCACGCAAAAACCTATACTCAGGTGTCTGTTGCTGCCTTATTCATAATTGCCAAGATTTGGAAACAAGTAAGATACCCTTCAATATGTGAATGAATAAACACTGGTCCATCCAGACAATGGAATACTATTCAACACTATAAAGATATGTGTTCTCAAGCCATGAAAAGACAGGGCAGAACCTTCAGAGCATATTCCTAAGTGAAAGAAGCCTATCTGAGAAGGCTACACACTGTATGCTTCTAACCATATGACATTCTGGAAAAGGCAAAACTGTGGGGACAAAAAAAGGTCAGTGGTTGCCAGTGTGGGGACACTCATGGATAAGTAGGGCACAGAGGATTCTTAGGACAGTGAAAATACACTGTAGGAGATAATAAGGATGGATATATACGTCATTAGACATTTGTGTAAACCCATAGAATATAACACCAAGAGTAAACCCCTGGGCACAATGTGGACTTGAAGCAGACGGGTCCTCGGTAAAAAATGTACCTGGTGAGTGATGTTGATAAAAATGTACCTGGTGAGTTATGCAAGTGTGGGGGAAGAGGGCTATGGGAAAATTTCTGAACCTTCCTCTCAATTTTATTGTAAATCTAAAACTGCTCTGAAAAGTCGTCTGTTTAAAAAACTAACTACTAAATTAATTATATGGGAAACAAAATTCATAAGAGAACTGTGGTGATTAATTTCATGTGTGGTTATTTTAATCTGGGTGGGCCTCATCCAATCAGATGAAAAGTCCTTAAAAGCAAAACTGAGGTTTCCCTGAGAAAGATGAAATTCTACCTGAACATATAGCATCAGCCCAGCCCAAGAATGTCCAGTCTAGGGGTGCCTGAGTGGCTCAGTCCATTAAACCGCTGCCTTCGGTTTCAGGCCATCATCCCAGGGTCCTGGGATCAAGCCCCCTGTGGGGCTCCCCTGCTCAGCAGGAAGCCTGCTTCTCCCTCTCCTGCTCTCCCTGCTTGGCTCACTCTTTCCCTCTTTCTCTCTCTTTCTGTCAAATAAATAAATAAAATATTTAAAAGAAAAAAAAAAAGGAATGTCTAGCCTACTGGCCTGCCCTATAAACTCAGCCCCCACAAGTGCATAAGCCAATTCCTTTAAATAAAATGTCTCTGGAAGACCCTGAATATTGTTAACCTTCAACATGGAATATTTTAGAGGATGTACTGAGCTCACCTTGAAGGATTCTGTAGGGTTTCAGAGAAGGATATTCATAGATGATAATCTTTGGGAAAACTCCTTTTTCAGCTACTGTGAAGTAAGTTTTATCAGGATGGACCTATAAAAAGTAAAATGTCACTTAAACAGTAGAAGGAGGGTTTTCTTATAAATAGTCCTATTAATGTAGTATTTAGCATCTGTGATTTTAGAATTTATTAGGATCTGCTCCAATAGAAAACTAAAAGCTAGGCTTCTGATAAGTATGTGGTGATGAACATTATTTAAAATGAGACCTAGGGGTATACTAACTTCAAGTTGTGCTTTTGTTAATAGAGTCATCTCTACCTCCGCAATTTTTTTAATTGCCATCGGAAGAGCTAGAACAATGGTTCTCAATCTTCAGCACACATCAGAACCAGAGGCTTCTTAAGGCACAGAAGGCAAGCCCTATCACGAGAGTTTCTGACTCAGGGTATCAGGACTGGGTCCCCAAAATTTGCATTTATATCTCTAATTTAAAGTCCCAGGTGATGCTGCTGCTGTCAGCTCCAGGATCACTCTTTGAGAACAAGTTAGATGAATTGTTTGCCTTCCATATATAAATCAGTCTAAATTTTTGTACAGAAAAATTCATGTTTCGAGAGTAGGTTACAACTCAGTTTAAAAACATTCACCTTGGACAAGTTCACTGCAAATGTATACAAACTTACTAGAAGTGAGAAAGATACGATATTTCCAAGCCAGATGCAGAGGAAAATACAGTAAATATACCCCAGGTAAACTATTTTGTGTCCGCATTTCAAATGATAGTGGTATAAATCTTAAAGAATTATATGTTTATTCCTGTTATTTTTGTTCATTGGTAAGCCAGTGTGCAGGAAGAGTAAATGGATAGCCTAAAAATAAAAATAGGCTGTTACAAAAATCAACTATTTAAGAGACATATTGTGCTTTATAAAATTCCATTTTCAGATACCGTTTTGCGACTCCTGATTTTACACCTATGGAAGAAGAGCTTTCCTCAGAAGATGTAGGTTACACTGTAGGTTTGGAACCCAAGATAACACTGTAGCCTTTCTTCTTCTCCCCACCCATGGGACCATAAGACCTATAATAAGGTCCCCCTGCTGACACCTCTTCAAATAAACGGCCATCACTTCACTGGAAACAAGGCTTGGGATTACAGGATACACATTCAGTGAGAGGACAGCACTTATTCCAAGCTTACTATGTGCCCCAGACACTGCGTATGCTTTATGTGAATTAAGTCCCTTAAATCTTACATCAGCCTTGTGAGTCTGGACGCCAATATCATTCCCACCTCTTTGATGAGGAAATAGGCACAGAGAGGCTAAGGAGCTTGAAGTCATGGCAAATGTCAGAGGTGGGAGCCAAGCCAGTGTTGGAAGCCAAGAACAGAATGGAGCTAAAAAATAGGAGCTACAAAGGACTTAGGGGGAAGCAGACTATTACTCCCTCTTTCTGGATGCCCATTTACATAATATTAGGTAGGATATGTGGTCACAGAAATATGAAAGGGAATTGAGGCAAATCTTTACCCCTCCAGGTCTGGCCTACAGTAAGTGAAAAAGTTTCAGCCCTTTCAGATCAGAAGCTCTGTGGGGTTGAGTTTGGTGTTTTATTTTTAATGGAGACCTGGAATTAATAGGTCATTTACTCTATACTCAACATAGATTCACCCTATCTTTTCTGAAAGATAGTTGATAGGTCCCCAGAACCCATTTCTTACAGGTTTCTCATTGCTTTGCAAGAACACTACTCACCCACAAATGGTTAACTGTTTCAGGGAAAAAAATGAAGTGATGAAGACAGCTGAGGAAAGGCCCCTGTCGCTGCCCAGGCACTGAGAGCCCCAGCATGCATGGACGTCCAACTGCCCAGAGTTCAGGAGGATGATCAGGACCATCACTCTTGACCACAGTGCCCTCTACTGACTGACCTCAGACCAAATTATTGTGCAACAAGATAGACATTTCAGAACTACATACAGTGAGAAAGAAAGAGGTGATAGTTACCTGTTTCTCAGTACTCTGCAGGTGATGTGGACTTCAGGGTTCATGACACCTGGGTGGCCCCTGACTGACTTCCCTCCACAGAACCCATGACCCTCAAGGTGGGCCTGTGAATATCTGCACACAGCTGGTGCCACAGGATCAGGTACTTGCATGGATCTAGATTTTTGGTTTTTCGCTTTTTGAGTCTTGTCTCATTAGATGGATTTTAAACTCTTTAAATTCATAGAGGTCATGAACGCTTCTTCATTTAAATCCCTGCATATTCTGAGTACTGTTGGACACACAATGTAATTTAATAAATTCTTGTTGGGCGCCTGGGTGGCTCAGTCGGTTGAGCATCTGACTTCGGCTCAGGTCATGATCTCAGGGTCCTAGGGTTCTGGGATCGAGCCTCACATCAGACTCCACACTCAGTGGGGAATCTCCCCTCTCCTCCCCCTCCGCACCACCTCCCTCCCCCACTCCTGCTCTCTCTCTCTCAAATAAATAAAATCTTAAAACAATAATCCTAATTAGCTAATTAATTCTTGTTGAGGGCAGGGACTTTACCATGCACACCTGCTATGTATAGATAGATGATCAAGAAAGAAATAATCATGAGACTCTCATCACTCTTCCATCTCACCATACCCTGTTTCCATAGCCATTCTAAGTTCTATTTGTGGAGCTCAGGTTTTCCTTACCTTCCGCATTTCCATTCATGTCCCTGCTTCACTTCTCAGAGCAAGAATCTTCAAAACCTCTCCACTCACCTCCATTTCTAAGCTAAATACCCTACCACATCCCGTCTAATCTAATCAAAAGTACTTCCTACTACTCCCTGCTAGCTTGGCCGGGTCTCTCTGCTGGAGCTGCGTCAGGCTTTCTGCCGGGAAGCCCTCCACCTCTGCAGGGTGCGGTGGTGTGGGCCCTGCATCTCCCAGTTCTGTCTGGGCTGCTCACACCTGGCAGGCAGGACAAGAGCAGGGCAGACTTCTATTTAGATCAGGATCCTTCTAAAAAACTCTTTGAGCATCTTCTATGGAAGTGCTACTTGTATGTGCCCCAAATCCTGCGTGTTTCTCCTTTCCCTGTCTCACACAGCCTACTCTGAACAGGGACCCCTCTCATGACTCTAAAGACACCACGAGGTGTTTCTCGAGTTGTTATTGGTGAGAGCAGATCTAGGAACATCTGCTTTTAAGGATCACAGAGTAGAAAAATAGTCAAGGGAAAAACTCAGGTATGGGGCCACGTGCTACAGAGAAGGCCAGGTAAGATACAATTAGGAAGGTATTCTTCCGATTTGGCTACTCACTTTAGTAAGGGCAATTTCAGTGAGATGGGAGGGAAAAAGACAGCCAGGAGCTTGGCTTTGAAGGGAAAAGTCAGCAGGTGAAGAGAAGGCATGGTTAGAGAAGGGCCTTCCAAGGTGAGAAGAAGTTGATTTAGTGTGCTTTTATGCTAAGGATGAAAAGTCTAAGAAAATAGAGGCCACAGGTATAAGAAAGAACGTGACTAATGGTGACAGGCACCTGAGGAGGAAGGAACAGACAGCCTCCAAATCATATGCAAATTATTTTGCTGAATATACAATGTATATTTGATCTCCTAATGTTCGATCATATACCTACATCTTATCTGGCACCCATCTCTATTTATTATCTGAATTATCATCTGTGCTATTCATCTGAGTATTTTTGCAGAATGACAACAGGGCATTCAACATGAAAAACTTGCAGGACTCTGGAAAGCCACTTAACCTCTATCAGCTCCAGTTTCCTTCTCTGCAAAATGAGATGACCGTATCATTAACATAATGTTGTAATCCTGCACAGAGGTCATGTCTCCAGTGAATGGACCGGTTGTCATCACTAAGTTGAAAATGCCTTACTCCTGCAATACTGCATGTGCTATTGGCACCTAACAGCCTGGCTGGTCCACAGAAGAAACAAATACAGAAGGATAGATTTTTTTTTCTGAAGTCACTAATAGCATACCCCAATGACACCAATTCCTCTACCACTGCTACTTCGCAAGTACATCTGTTCCTTGGTTTTCAAGTTCAGAAGGATCAGCTGGTTCCCAGCTATGTACATCACAGTATGTCTGTCCAGAAGTTGCAGGTTGGCCCGCTTTCTGCAATCATAGCCAAAGGAATGACTGAGGGAAAGTTAAGGAAAAGAAGTGTAACAAAGGAAGCATTCTAGAGACAGGAAACATAATGAAATAAACGTATTTTCAAAAGCTGTGCCACTAGGCAAAGGTTCAGTGTTGAAGTAGTTGAATTATACTTTGAAACTCCACTTTTTATTTATTACTAATGCAACTTTGTATTTCAATGAGGTGAAAATTCTTATACTCTGATTGAGTCGATATTTTAATTTTCCTAGGGAGATCCTAAAAGCGGATTAATATTATAAAAGTAAAAGTACTGGGGCACCGGGTGGCTCAGTTGGTTAAGCGACTGCCTTCGGCTCAGGTCATGATCCTGGAGACCCGGGATCGAGTCCCACATCAGGCTCCCCGCTCGGCGGGAAGCCTGCTTCTCCCTCTCTCACTCCCCCTGCTTGTGTTCCCTCTCTGGCCGTGTTTCTCTCTGTCAAATAAATAAAATCTTAAAAAAAAAAAAAAAAGTAAAAGTATTATATGGGTCTTGTCCTTGATGCTGAAAGGCAAGATGTTTAAAATCCTGACGGAATGTTCCGTCAAACCAGTGACAATGTTGCTAATATAATAAATCCACATGAATGTAATTGAAATTTAATTCATATGAGCAAATTACAAAAATGGACTACATAATATATAGTATATAAGTATGTATAATCAATATGCCAACATTTCCTGAGCTCATTAATATGCAGAGGTGTGCAGATGAGCATATGTCTGTGTGTGTGTACACATTTATGCTATAGAGTAAATCTGAACTAATTCAAAATAGAGGCAAAATAATCTACGTTTTTATAAAACATCTTTTAAATGTACATTGTCACTACATTAAAGTTCAAATTAATATAACCCAAGGGATTAATATAATGAGACTAATCAATAAAATATACTTTGCAAAAGAAATATATTACATAGTACATCTTAAGTAAATGAAGTTTTATTTTCTAAGGATTCACTATTGAACACAAAAGTTAAAGGATCATTGGTGAAATCTTTATTTCCTGAGCTCTTCTTTAAAAAATAAATCCTGATTTTAGAGGATTACCGTTATTTGTAAGTGAAGTTTTTAGAGAAACTATGTAAAATTTTTAACAAGAATACCTATAATTATAAAAAAGAATTTTAATGCATTTTAAATTGTGAAGTATACACAAATTACAACCAACTATATGTAACTATACCTAGCTCATTGCCTAAGAGTTAAACTGAAAGAGAGAACATTTCAAAGTTTTTGATCTGTTCGAAAAAATGGAATTTTATCAATTTAATAAAGACACAAACACCTAAAATTGAATCTTTTTTAAAAAATTTTTTAAAGATTTTATTTATTTGACAGAGAGAGAGAACACAAATAGGCAGAGAGGCAGGCAGAGAAAGAGAGGGAAGCAGGCTCTCCACTGAGCAAAGACTCGATCGAGCCCGACGCAGGACTCGATCCCAGGACCCTGAGATCATGACCCGAGCTGAAGGTGGAAGCTCAACCCTCTGAACCACTCAGGCATCCCACCGAACACTGAATCTTATAGAAAAGAGCAAGTGAATGTGTGATCCAAAGATCTTGCTGAAGCTATTTGGGCCTCATGGAAACTATCTGAGGCCTCCTTACAAAGCAAGAGTGGGAATCACAGGCTCTTTATCTGCACAGAGCCTGGTATGGGACAAGAGGCTTCACCTACCCTCCTTTTCCCTTTTCCCAAACTGCTGTTCTCACCTTTCCTTCCTTCTCTCCTTTCTCTGTTCCCAGGTGCCAGTGTAACACTTTGGAGGGTATGAAAGTAGAAACAGGCTATCATCTCTTCACTAACATGGGTGGGAGTTGGAAATCAGACATGTGATCATTATCATCCCTAATTTCAGGATGGGGGGCAACTCCATTTTTCTTGCTGTGGCTCTCCAACACAGAATGGGTAAGATTGTTACATCCCAATTACCCTTGTAATATCCCTTCCAAATCACAACCTGCTGCTTCTAGCAGATCATCTCTATTTCCCAGAATCGTGAGTGCAGTGTCTTGAGCCTTAGTCATTCAATAAATGTCTGTTGGATGAACTAGTTAATTAATGTATAACTAGAGTCCTGTCCTTCTCTTTTAACCCCAGAAGACAGTGGCAGCCACTAACCAGAGCTTTGAAGATGTTAAATTATGCTCTGCTATACCTTCAACTCCTTTCTCTTTTATCTCATCTTCTCTTCTGGCTTGCATCTTCTTAACTTCCTATCAGAGTCCCAGAGCATTCACTGTTTGTTCATGGCAGTGGGACCCTCACTTTAAGGGATGCCTGGGTGGTTCAGACAGTTAAGCAGCTGAGTCTATCAGGCTCCTGGCTCAGTGGGGAGCCTGCCACTCCCCGTGCTTGTGCTCTCTCTCTGACAAATAAATAAATAAAATCTTTTAAAAAAATAAAATTGCATTCAATTACATCTTACATAAATTATGCTATGGTTTAGGTGATATTTAATAAATGACACATTTCTCGATTGATTTATAAAACACAAACTTTAAAATGGAGTAGACTCAGTATAATTACTAAAATATAAAAGAATATGTAGGGGATACATGACAGCTGACTTCTCCTTGGAGCTTCGCATTCTTGGAGAGTAGAACTATCTAATGCGAGATGTTCCAGAGAGGCAGCTTTTGATTCAAGGTCTGGGAGAGCTAATAATGTAAGGTATCCAAAACTGGGATAACCTACTTCCCTGGTGTTGAAAGGGTTCACAAAAAGTCTATAGCTTATCCAGCATGAATAGAAGCAATTCATACCTCAAATCAAAAGTCAAGCTCACTCTGACTCTTATTACTTAGAATCTTGGCATATCTCTCTGATACAGAGATCCCTGTATCTTGGAGCAACAAGTCCCCAGTACTGGGGGCTGGGAGAGGACCACACAGTCAAAAGCACCTGGGAAGCTTTTTTAGACTACAAGTGCCCAAGTCCCTCTCCCCCAAGTGCCCAAGATATAAGGCAGTAGGTCCAGGAAAGGTATCAGACCATGTGTATTTCCGGAAAAGCTTCCAGATGACTCTGATAAATCATCTCATTTGAAACAAATAGGCTAGAAGAAAGGCAACAGCATAACTTTTATCAGTAACTGTCCAAAGCCCACATATGCAAATCCAAGTGACAAGATCCAGGGGGAATGACTGTTAGTTATACCGGGGATTGAAACAGAAAACAATATCAACATGTTCTATTTTTATATATAAAGCAAAACTGAGTCAGGAAGTCCATGGCCCTCCTCTTTAAGCACCTCTTGTATAAGAGGCCAGTGAGTGGGCTAGGCTGTGTGGTCATCGCCGTCACCCACCTGAAAGGAAGCATGCTGAACTGCCAGCCAAAGGCATGGATGAAAATCTCCCAACTCCCCCTGACAGACCCGACATCGTACACTGACAGCCGGCCCTAAATTCTCCGGTTAATCACCCCTCCCTTTAAATGTTTGCATGGACTCTTATTCTCCAGACCAATTAAAACTTGTTGATTTGGGCCCTACTTCCTCGGGGTAGTCTTCTCTGATATTCATCTGATAAATAGTGTGCAAGTATCACTGCCTGCCAATGGCATCAGTGTTTTGAAAAAACAATGATTTTAACTTGATAGGCATTGAGAAAGGGACGCCAGGCTAGTAGAGGTGGGAAATCAGGATAAGAGGCCTTCTGGTCTCCTATACATCATGTCTCATGAAAGAACAGCCAGAAAAGCACCATTTCTCTTTACGGATATTTGGCATCAACAAATGCTGGATTAAATTAAGATCATGTATTTCTATCTCAACTTTTCTAAGGGCCAAGCTTCTTAGAATCACCTAAGACAGGGATCGGCAAACTTTTTTTGGAACCGGCCAGACTGTAAATATTCTAGGCCTTGTGGGCCAGGTGGCCTATGTTATAACTACTTCATTCTGCCCTTGTAGTGTGATGGCAGCCACAGACAAAATGTAAATGAATGATAACTGCTGTGTTCCGATAAAACTTTATTCACAAAAACAGACCAGAGGTCAGATCTGATCCATGGGCTAGTTTGCCGGCCCCTGACCTAAGAAGCTGAAATCCCCAAAATTATACATATGTAACTGGAGTGGATACACAAGTGTGAGAAGATCCAGTGGTATGTTCGAATCCGGAGTCACGAAAGGCATCGAAACAAGCTCTGTATAATCATAGAAGAAGTTCTCTGAGATTTTCTTCTTAATTTCTTCCTCTGCCTCTTCTGAGGCTGGAGCAAGGTCTTGCAGATACTGAGATTCTAAAAAATTAAAAGATTTTAACTAAGAAGAGCATCTGGTGAATCCTAAAGTCGTATTTCATAAATCGGGAGGCATGGGCCTAGCAGTGAATACCACGAGTGGCCTGAGCGTGGGACGCCACCCGCCAAGGAGCATGGGAAGAAGAGCCAGCACGCCTGCACACATTAGGGTGAGTGTGGGTTTCTGGCCATGGACCCTGCAGCCTCAAAGAGCAACTCCTGATCAGTCCCAAGGGGGAGTGAGAATTCACCCAAGCCGGGTACAGCACTCCTTACTTAGCCCATCCCATCCCCACAGAACCAAGTATGAGAGTCTCGTATGCGATCCTCAGAGATGTGATATGCAGCTCCAGAGCTGCTACATCAGTCTGTTAAAGTGTGTTCCACGCTTTTCCTTTTATCACCCTGACACATCCTGCAAGTTTTTTTCTTATACATTGGTGACTATTCTGTCTTTAAAACAGTTACTATTACTGAGAGAACACTAACAACACTCACTTACCTCTATTGTTATCCACATAGTCATCTTGAAATGAACTTGAGCTTCCTTCCAAATGTTCCAAATCAGAAGCATCATCCTCTAAATATGAATCTCCCCTTTCAATAAGTGTTTCATCTGTGGCATCTTCTCTCACAGCAGCTATTTAAAGTAATTTGTTTTAATAATTTCTACATTTTGAATTAAACATTTCCTTATTTCCAAAGTAGCTGATATTTTCTGATCACAGTAGAAGTAAATTAAAAATAAACGATGATAAGATATCTGGAAAACCTATAAATATTTGGAAATCAAAGCACATTTGAAAATAAGATATGGGTCAAGGAGAAATCAACAAGGAAATTTAAAAATATTTCAAACTAAATTATAATTAAAATATATAGCATGTCAAAATTTGTGGGATGCCACTAAGGCAATGCTTAGAGGGAAATTTCTGGGTTTTGTACACGTATAAGAAAAGAAGAAAAGTCAAAACTCAAAGACCCAAAGCTCTACCTCAAGAATCTAGAAAAAAGGCGAGCCTGGTGGTGGGCACTGAGGACATGTATTGCATGGAGCACTGGGTGTGGGGCATAAACAATGAATCTTGGAACACTGAAAAAATAAAATAATGTAATAAAAAAAAATCCTGTGAGATGATGGGGAGGGCCTGAGTGGCTCAGTTGGTTGAGCCTCTGACTCTTGTCTCAGGGCAAGCTCAAGCCCCGCAGGGGGTTCCCCAAGCAGGGATTCTGCTTGAGATTCTTTTCCTCTGCCTCTCCCCCTGCTCATGTGTGTGCACATGCTCTCTCTAAAAATAAATAAATATTTTTTTTAAAAATGATCTAGAAAAAACAAAAAGAAAAAAAATAACAGAAATAACAAAAATGAAAGCAAGGATCAATTAAACAAAAGGCAAACAAACAATAGAGACGAGCAAAACCAAAATCTTATCAACCAACTGGAGAAACTCCTAGCTAGACTAATCAAGAACGAGAGAAATGATAAAAAATCTCGAGCATCAGGAATGAAGATACATCCTAGAGTTATGCCAGCAAATTTTACAATTTAAAAGAAATGTACAAATTCTATGAAACATACAAAGTTGCAAAACTTACAAAAGAAGAAACAACCTTCTGTTTATTAAAGAAATGGAATTCATTAGAAATTTTCCCACTGAGAAAATTATAGGCCAACATACTTCACTGGTGAATTTTACCAAACATTTAAGGAAGAAATAATACCAAGTCTACACAAAACATTTCTGAAAGTAGAAGATACCAAAATCTTTCCACATATCTAGGGCAAAAAAGAAAAAGAGAGAGAGAGAGGTTGGGGGAGCTCACATACCCACAGAGAGGTATGTGGCCAAACCAGAAGGGAGACCTCTGTTCACAGCACCAAGATAGAAGGTTTCAGGATACCAGCGAATTACCTGACATTATCTTTTGGGATCCTAAGAGAACCACAGTGCATGAATTTATGAGCTGAGCACAGGGTCAGGCCACACTTGACAGGCCTGCCCCTATGAGGGTCTAATATAACAAGGGGAAATCTTGATGTAGTGCTAGATAAAGGGTCATTATTATTAAATCCATACATTCAGGAAAATGTTGCAAAGGACTGGAAATCAAAAAGTAGATAATCCTGTGTCAGAAATTAGGGTGTGGAGAAAAGTGGAAACAGAAAATCAAGAGAGAAGCAAACTAACATTTTTTTTATTATGTTATGTTAGTCACCATACAATACTTCATTAGTTTCTGATGTAGTGTTCCATGACTCATTGTTTGTGTATAACACCCAGTGCTCCATGCAATATATGCCCCCCTTAATATCGATCACCAGACTAACCCATCTCCGCACTCCCTCTCCCCTCTAAAACCCTCAGTTTGCTTCCTGGAGTCCATAGTCTCTCAAGATTCAGCTTCCCTGCTAAATCCCCACACTTTTTTTTTCCATTACTCAGCCATCAGAAAGGATGAATATCCAATATTTGCATCAACATGGATGGAACTGGAGGGGATTATGCTAAGCGAAATAAGTCAAGCAGAGAAAGACAATTATGATTTCATTATTTGTGGAACATAAGGAAAAGCATGGAGGACATTAGGAGAAGGAAAGGAAAAGCAAACAAACATTTTTGAAGACAATGATATAACCATATTTTTTGGAAAGATAATTCTAGTGGTAGTATGGAGAGACTTGAACAGGAAGACTTGAGTGGAAATCCTTGTAAGAGTCCAAGCAAGAGGAGATAAACATCTCAAATAAAACATGATGTGGAGAAATTATGGATTTAAGAGATACATATCAGATACATTGAAATAGTTTTATGTAAATTTTATAAATAAATTGATTTCCCCAGGTCTCCTCTAGGCAAATAATCAAAATTATATTTCTGAAACTATATTTAGCATTAGAATTACAAAAGTCAAGACACTACTAAGACATCTAACACCATGAGGTCCCATCAGAAAGAGCAAGCTATCTTAAAAATCCTTTTACACAATTCCTCACACTTTCTTCTATTTTTTTTTTTTTAGTATAGTCGACACACAATGTTACATTAGTTTCAGGTGTATGACATAGTGATTTAACTTCTCTATGCATTATTCTATTCTCACCATAAGTTTAGCAACCATCTGTAACCATAAAACCCTATTATAAAATATTCCCTGTGCTGTACCTTTTATTTCTGTGATGTATTCATTCCTAAATGGAAGCCTGTATTCCACTCTCTTTCACCCATTTTGCCCATCCTCCCACCCACTTCTCTGGCAACCATCAGTTTGTTCTCAATATTTATAGTCTGATTCTGCTTTTTATTTATTTATTTAGTTAGTTTTTTGTTTCATAACGGACTTTGCTGGGAAACATTATCAAAGTCATAAAATTTAAATAAAACAGTATAACTATACCTTATAGCTATAGTAATCCCATAATTAGCCGATTCTGTTTTTTATTTGTTTACTCATTTGCTTTCTTCTTAGAGTTCACATATAAATGAAATCATATGGTATTTATCTTTCTCTAACTTATTTTACTTAGCATAATATACTATAGGTCCATCCATGTTGTTGTAAATGGCAAGTTCTCATCCTTTTATGGATGACTATTATTCTATCTATATACACACATATATATAATATACATATCACATCTTCTCTATCTTTTCCTCTATCAGTGGACACCTGGGTCATTTCCATATCTTAGCTATTATAAATAATACTTAAATAAACATAGGGATGTGTAGAACTTTTCAAATTAGTGTTTTTATTTTCTTTGGGTAAATACCCAGTTGTGTAATTATTGGATCAATGGTATTTCCATTTTTAAATTTTTAGGGGACCTCCATAGTGTCTTTCCACAGTGGCTGTACCAACTTACATTCCCACCAACAGATCACAGGGTTCTTTTTTCTCCACATCCTCACCAACACTTGTTTTTGATTCTAGTCATTCTGACAAGTGCGAGGAGATATCTCATTGTGGTCTTGATTTGCATTTCCCTGATGATAAGTGATGTTGAGCATCTTCTCGTGTGTCTGTTGGCCATCTGCATGTCTTTTTTTTGGAACAATATGTATTCTGGTCCTCAGCCTACTTTCAAATCAGGTTGTTTGGATTTTTTGGTTTTGAATTGTATAAGGTCTTTATATATTTCAGATATTAATCCCATCTTGGATATATCATTTGCAAAGTCTTCTCCCATTTAATGGATTGCCCTTTGGTTCTGTTAACAGTGTCTTTGCTGTGAAAAACTTCCTATTTAGTCCCAATTGTCCCAATAGTTTATTTTTGCTTTTGTTTCTCTTGCCTTAGGAGACAGATCTAGAAAAATGGGACTATAGCCAATGTCAAAGAAATTACTGTCTATATTTTCCTCCAGGATTTTTATGGTTTCAAGTTTCATATTTAGGTCTTTAATCCATTTTGAGTTCATTTTTGTTTATGGTGTAAGAAAGTGGTCCAGTTTCAATCTTTGGCATAACTGTCCAGTTTTCCTAGCACCATCTGTTGAAAAGACTGATCTCCCCTTGTCTATTCTTGCTTCCCTTGTCATAGAATAATTGGCCACATAATCATGGGCTTATTTCTGGTCTCTCTATTCTGTTCCATTAATCTATGTGTCTGTTTGGGGGCCAGTATCATACTGTTTTGATTACTGCAGTTTTGTAGTGTATCTTGAAATCTGGAATTGTGATACCTCCTGCTTTGTTGTTTTTCAAGATTTGTTTGGATATTCGAGGTCTTTTGTGATTCCATACAAAGTTTAGTATTTTTTGTTCCAGTTTTATGAAAAAATGCTGTTGGTATTTTGATAGCAATTGCATTGAATCTGTAAATTGCTTTGGCTAATATGAATATTTTAAGAATATTAATTTTTCCATGAGTATGGAATATCTTTCCATTAGTTTGTATTTTCTTCAATTTCTTTCATCAGTGTTTTATAGTTTACAGAGTACAGATCTTTCACCTTCTTAGTTAAGTTTATTCCTAGGCATTTTATTCCTTTTGGTATAATTGTAAATGGGATTATTTTCTTAATTTCTCTTTCTGCTATTTTGTTAATAGTGTATAGAAAAACAACTGGTTTCTTGGTAGAAATTTTGCACCCTGCAACTTTCCTGAATTCAATTTTTATTTCTAATATTTTTTGTGGCATCCTTAGAGTTTTCTATGTATAGTATCATGTCATCTACGAATAGTGAGTTTGATTTCTTCCTTAACAATACGGATGCCTTTTATTTCTATTTCTTGTCCGATTGTTGTGGCTAGGACTTCCAGTTCTATGTTGAATAAAAACGGCAAGAGTGGACATCCTCATTCTGTTCCTGATCTTAGAGGAAAAGCTGTTTTTCACCACTGAATATGGTGTTAGCCATGGGTTTTTCATATGAGGCCTTTATTATAATCGAGGTATGTTTTCTCTAAACTCATTATGTTGAGAGTTTTTATCATAAATGGGCGTTCGATTGTAGATGTCAGATGCTTTTTCTGCATCTATTAAAGTATTCCTATGATTTTTGTCCTTCAATTTGTTAATATGGTGTGTCACACTGATTGATTTACAAATATTGAACCATCCTCACATCCTGAGACTAAACCCCACTTGATCATGATGAATGATTCTGTCACCATTATTAACTACGGTTTGCTAACGTGCTATTGAGGATTTTTGCCTCTCTGTTCATCAGAGATATTGACCTGTAGTTTTCTTTTTTGGTAACATCTTTGTCTGGTTTGTCTGGTTTGGGAAGTATTTCTGTTCTATTTGCAGTATATTCTTCCACATATGTTATCCAATTTAATCCTCAAACAACTCATAATTATCATCTTAGTGGGTGAGAAAATTGAGGCTCAAAGAAGTGAAATAATCTATCCCAGGTCAAGCTTCTCTAAGTGGTAGACCCAGGCCTCAAATCTAGAGCCCAATTCTTTCTACTATATTGTATTAGAAAAGTTCATTAAAGACTTTGTAGATCTCACAAGGAAGAGCAAGACCAGCAGAGAGGTCATTTTCAACATAGAGATGATACTAATGTCTATGGGCCAGTAACTGGAGATTAAATGGTGAAAACACAGTCTCTGCTCTTAGAGAACTTAGAACTTAGTAATATAATTAAACAAGCAAACCATTTCTGCTGCATAAACTTAAATGCTCTTTAAAAGTGATTTAAAAAAATAAAAATAAATAAAAGTGATTTTACCTAAGTTTAATAATAAAAACCCAAGTGTATATTCTAATCTTTACTTACATCTTGATGCAGACTTCAAGGAGCTCTGAGACCACTTCCCATCACTCTTTGATTTATCTAATCTCCTCTCATCAGTATCCTGATTCCCTGGTTCCTTCATTTCCTCTGTAAATACAAAATTGAAACAGAGAAAGGGAACAGCTGTGAAATAAAAATCATTTACAGATGTTTTTTCCCTTAAACAACTCCAGAAGCCCTGAACACCACAATGTGTTGATAATTGTATGTTTGTACAGTATCCAAGTGACTTCATGGGCAGGAGGTATAGCCACCAGCAGAGACCACTGCAAAATGGCAGAACATAGTCAGATAGTCCCTTTTCCTAGGCCAACTTACTGGGGTGCCCTCTGATTTTCCAGAAGTCCACAGTGAAATGCCATTCCAGTCCATCTTTTCTCTAAATATTCCATCATTAAAGTTACCCCCTCCCATCCTTTCTTTGGTTCATCCCCTTCAGTTCCTCTTCCCATCCCTCCGTCATTTAACTCCTCTGGTGTTACAAATTAATTTCAATTTTCAAATATTTGCTCAGGGTACCTGCTATGTATCAAGTCTTATGGTAGACACTACATTATAGTACTGAACTAAAGATGTGGTTCTAACTGTGTGGAGTTTGTTGTTTAGAAAGATAGATATTAAATGATCAATTAAAATACAGTAAATGCTACAAAAACAAAAGAATAGGATCCTGTGGGCATGTCTAGCAAGATGACACTCATGTCCTCGAGTTCAGGAGGAGGTGTTGGAGACAAGGGTGATGAGTAGAGGTTGGCCAGGCCTAGGAGGGACAGAGTGGATTAGGGAGAGGGAACTTGAGAGAGAGGGCTGTGTCTGTGAAGGGCTGAAAGCAGTCGTTATGAGTATGAGAGTAAAATGGGCAGTGAAGAGGATGCCAGGAGAAGATTACAGAACCATCTCTAAGATTTTGCTCAGGAGTTTACAATTTATTTCTAAGGCAACTGAAAGCCAGGGAAGGATTTTAAGGAGGGAAGTGATCCAGCACATCTTCCCCGTCCTCCCTCTCCTACAGCTCTTTGTCTTTGAAAGCACCTGCTCTATCCTCCTTGTTACTCTTAGCTTCTGCATGCTACAAACCGCATATCCTCAGCCTCCTTCTACGGCAGGGCTGAAGCCAGAGCACAACAGTCGTTCTACTTGACTCAGATTTGTGGTTCGATTCAGATTTGAATCTTAGTTTTACCACATAATCTTCACATGAATTTCCCATGTAAATGAGAATGAAGTATAAACAACTTACAAGGCTGCTATGAGAATTAACTGAACTAGGGCTTTACTATCCCTTCCTGGACTCGGAAGAAAGGCTAGTATGCCAAAAGCAGAGAGAATACATACTACATGGTCAGTGGAGAGGGCAGTATGAACACCACCTCCTTTCATCTGTACCTTGGGGGCCACTCCATCTGGTTTCTTGCAGTGACATCATAATGATGCCCTGTTTTGATTTGGGGGACAACAGTGCAGGGTCCAAATGTTTTCCTTAAAAGCTATTATCAGGAAAGATAGGTCCTAAAATGACACTCATGATATTAAATTTTGTCTAGCACTTTGGGGCCATTTTTCTGGGTTACCAAGATGATGTTTTACCTTTAAAAAAGTATGTGTGTTGGTGGCGCCTGGGTGGCTCAGTTGGTTGAGCGACTGCCTTCGGCTCAGGTCATGATCTCAGAGACCTGGGATCGAGCCCCACATGGGCCTCCCTGCTTGGCGGGAAGCCTGCTTCTCCCTCTCTCACTCCCCCTGCTTGTGTTCCCTCTCTGGCTGTGTTTCTCTCTGTCAAATAAATAAAATCTTAAAAAAAAAAAAAGTATGTGTGTTGTTTTTCTTTTCTTAATGTTCTCCCTTTCTTCTTTGTTCCTTGCTCTCTTCCTTCCTTCCTTCCTTCTTTCCTTCCTTTCTCTTACTTGATTATAAAATATACACCCACTGGGATTGGGAAGTGTGTAGGAATCAAATGGTAGAAAAATCTTAAGTAGCAAGTTCCTTTAAAATCTAAATTCTAACATCCAGGACATTTCCTTTTCCTTCCAGTTTGGATATACAGATTTGTTTTCTACTTTGTACAAGTCTTTGATTTGAAAATAGTTAAATAATTGTAATAATGAAATAATTTTTAAAAATCAATATTGCAAGCTAATACCAGTTACTGCAGCTTGGTTACACGTTACCCCACACTGTGGGTAAAGGTCTTTAGGTAGCTACAAACATACCTAAATGCCATTTTCTCCCTCCCTTTAAAGGTTCTTCATAATGGACATTTACCAGTTCAATTCTTTTTTTTTTTTTTTTTTAAGATTTTTATTTATTTGACAGAGAGAAACACAGCCAGAGAGGGAATACAAGCAGGGGGAGTGAGAGAGGGAGAAGCAGGCTTCCTGCCGAGCAGGGAGCCCGATGTGGGACTCGATCCCGGGTCTCTGGGATCATGACCCGAGCTGAAGGCAGTCGCTTAACCAACTGAGCTACCCAGGCGCCCCTTACCAGTTTAATTCTTAAAACTACTGAGCAGACTTACATCAAACGGCATTATGCTCGGCATTGCCGAGGACACAAAAATGAGTAACAGGGAGCCCTTGACCTTAAATACTTTACAATCTAGGAAGAAGAAACTGACAATTCTAATATAGTCTCAGAGTAAGCTTTTCTAAGCCACTGATCCAGATACGAGGCTGACCAGAACAAGGATGGTCTGAAAGTCCTGCCTGAAGAACAACTATAGCTAAAGGTTTCCCTGATAAAAATCAACATGGAAACTCTTGGAAAGAAAATAAACTATTCTCTATGTTGCCATGATGCAGGCCCTAAGTACGTGAAGCAGAGCAGCCCAGGGTTTGCCAATCAAAGTAAAATGATATTCTGTCCTTGCTAATTGGTTAAGAACTGAGAGAAAACTGTTCCTTTGCAAATTTCAGTAACACCTCGGTCTACAGACAGGTGTTGCTTTAGTTTCCTGTTGCTGTCATACAAATTTCACAGCTTAAGATGACATCCATTTCTTATCTCACACTTCTGTGGGTCAGAAATCCAGGCACACTCAGCAGTTTCTCTTGAGTTTCACAAGGTCAAAACAAAGCGTTGGCAGAGCTGCTTTCATTTCTGCCAGCTCTGGGGATTTCTAGGTTATTTCTAGGCTTATTTAGATCATTGGCAGAATTCAGTTCCATGTGGCTGTAGGACCAAGTCCCTGTTTTCTTGTTGGCTATAGGCCAGGAGTTGGTCTGTTTCCAGAGGCCATGTGGCTCATGACCCCTTTTCAAAGGCAGCAATGGTAGGTCAAGTACCTCTCAGTGATTTCAATCTCATATAGTTTTCTTTTCTGCTTCCTACCAATAAAAGTTTCACGAGATCATTTTATCCTTTAGTCTTCTCTTTTCTAAATACATTTATTTTTAACATACTGTAACTGAACATTATCAGGATATATATATTCTAATAAAGAGCTTGTAAGACCTAATAAATCTACTTATAAGCTTATTATAAAGTAAATAAGAAACAATTACAGCAAACAATTATGGTAATAAATATGGTAACCATTATGGTAATACCGGTCTGCAAACAAAGGGTTTAAACAACAACCAAAGGTAAACTGGTGTCAAAACAAAAGTATACCCTTTACCCTACATTACTATTATTATTTTTGAAGATTTTATTATTTATTTGAGAGACAGAGAGATCACAAGTAGGCAGAAAGGCAGGCAGAGAGAGAGGAGGAAGCAGGCTCCCGGCTGAGCAGAGAGCCCTATGCAGGCCCTGATACTAGGACCCTGAGATCATGACCTGAGCCGAAGGCAGAGGCTTTAACCCACTGAGCCACCCAGGCGCCCACCACACACTATTATAAACAACACATTCCTCCAGTGGCTAATATGGCCATGCAGTAAATTTTAATATCACAAACACTGTTACTATCAAGTTGTGCACAGTATGGAAAAGTATACTGGAACCCAGGGAATTTTCCCAGTGTTCTGGACTAGCAACACTGTACAAAAAATATTGAGATCTTTTCTCAGCTTTTCTGGTTCAAAGGGTGGCTGAAGAACCTGTGAAAGGTAATTGAGCAGGTTAAGGCAGGAGGGGCTCCGGATCCAGAGACCGGCAGTATAACTGGTGAGATGGAATAAGGTGGTTTTTATTCATTTGGTTGATTGGCTAGATTGGGGTTGTTTAGAATAAAGGGACTGGGAAGTTGTACCGTAACCTGCCAAGGCTCTGGAGCCAGAATGGCTTGGGTTCACATCCTAGTTTGGCCGAGGAGAGAAGTTAGCTTGGGCAAGGGCAAAGTCTTTAGCAGCCCTTACCTCTTGATCCCTTTACATGTAAAATGAGGGTGATAAATAAGGTTGTCCGGCAGAGTCACTGTAAGCTTTAAGTGAGATCTTTTATACCCATAGTTCTCAATACCAGCTGCACTTGAGAATCACTTGGAAGACTTTCATAGCATACCATTCTTAGGCTCTCACACCCTATGTAATTCTTTTGTGCAGCCAAAGAAAAGAAACTGGGCTTAAGGGCGCCTGGGTGACTCAGTGGGTTAAAGCCTCTGCCTTCTGCTCAGGTCATGATTTCAGGGTCCTGGGATCAAGGTCTGCATCCGGCTCTTTGCTCGGCAGGGAGCCTGCTTCCTCCTCTCTCTCTGCCGGCCTCTCTGCCTACTTGTGATCTCTCTCTCTATCAAATACATAAATAAAATCTTAAAAAAAAAAAAAGAAACTGGGCTTGGGGGCCAGGGATTTATATAAAACACATAGTAAGTACTCAAAAATGGTAGTTGTTTTTACCATAATTACTACAAATTCTCTCCAGTACAGCCAGGGCTTAATAAAAGTGACCATGGAATCTTCAGAGAGTTGAAAAACACCTTACCTAGTCCAACCTCCCACCCAATGAGAGTCACACATATACAACATTAACCTCAGCACCATTAGAAAAGCAGTCTAGTGTGCTGGGCAGGCTGAGAACTGGCTAGAGATGGCCTGACTGTTTACAGCCTGGCTCTCCGTACAGCTCCCGTGCGGTGTTGAACAGGTGTTGAACCGGTGTTGAACCTCTCTGTGTCTTGGTTTTCTCATCTGTAGAACTGAGTTCCCACTTCATAAGGTTGTTCTGAGATCTCATTGAGTTAATACAGGAGAGCTTTAAGAATGGTGCCTTGGGCATAGAAACTCAGTATATAAAATGGTCGAAGGGATAAATTTATTCATTCCTGAGTAAATGAATAAATGAAGAAACAGTTCAAGAGACAATCTGTCAGCTTCAATTCAAACATTTCAGGTTAGTGAGTAAGCACATTCTGTTAATGCTCAGCTCTAGTTCTTAGTATATTTTATACTAAGCTGAAATCTGTCTTCCTGAAACTTGGATCTATTTGGCCTTTGTTCTTCTGGGGACATATACAGGTTTTCCTGTGTACTATAATCTCATTCAAGTAACTGCAGCTACTTTACTTTTCTCCCTAGATCCTCTATTTTCCAGCTACAGCATCCCAATTCTTTCAATTACTCCTCGATAACCTGGTTTCAATGCTTTTAAGCATCCTGACAGCTCCAAAAGGTCATTCCCAATGCATTAAATATCTCTCTCAATTTTCTATCTTCTTTGAAGTATTCATACATTTTCCAAAAGAGATGAACTGTTACTCTACCTGTTGAGAACACTGTATTCCTTTAAGGCAGCCTAATATTATCTTATCTTCGGGGGGTGGGGGTGGTAGGCATATCACATACTGACTCATCATCATCAGTTTGTAACCAAGCAGAATCACTACACCATAATTTGTGTGGTCTCAACCACGTCACATCTCATACAACTGAACTACCTAGGTCTGGGAGTCTATTTGCAGAACTATCTTAAATGTATTTTTATTAGCTTCAGGTCCACTGATGCAGCATATGGCTAATTCCATTAACCAACTCATTGAGTAGATTATCAAGTTTTGAGTCAACCCTGAGGAAGTATAAAGGAAAAAAAAATCATAGTACACAGTGGTGCAAAGGCATGTGTTGTTAGAAGGAGGTTGGCTGGAATCCAGACAGATGATCCCAAAAGCAATATTACTTCGACTCATTTCCCAGATTCCAGGGTCCTCAGTCTCAGAAACTCAGACAGTCCATCTCTGTGCAAATAATAATACACCATGTATTTTGAATGTTTACCATGTGTCAAACACAGTTCTAAGGATTCTGCATATACTATTTCACATTTCTCAAAACAACTCTATGAGTTAGGTGCAATTTCCAGATGAGAATGTAGAGTAATTACTCTAAATCCTTCCCTCCCGCTCACCACGCAGTTGGTTTCTATGTCCTGTTGCCAAGTGAACAGTCATAGAGCGCTTTGGATTCATCCTCTCCCTTCTTCTCCCAGTGTCACCACCCTCGTCTGGTTATGTTGTCTCACCTGTATCATTACCACATCATATCTTGACTCTCCCTTCTCTAGTCCATTTCTACCCTGCCTCTTGTAGTTCCAAGAGTGTTTAGAGTGCTACTCTTCCTGTTTGAAACCTGTAATGGCTCCTCATGCCACAGAATAAGAACTCAGCTTCTCTGGCATGGCACAGAGGTCCCTCATCTCTAGTCACTTTCCCCCTTCCTAGTCCCTCCTTAGTCCCTTCTCCTCCTCAAAAGTCTTAGCGGCCACCGGGGGGGGGGGGGGGGATGGACGGGACACATTGAGTACATGTATGCTCCTGTATCTACTTGCATGCTTCAAGTATTTATTCTGTACCTACTGTTACCCGGTCAATGTGCTACCTACTTTACCTGCAATATCCTATTTAATTTTAACAAGAACCCCATGAAGTAAGCATTATCACCTTTTAAGATATTAGGAAGCTGAAGTGAGGAGGGGTCAAACTTGACCAGTGTCACAAACTTGATAAGTGTGGGGCGAACTGGTTTGCTTGACCCCAGAACCCAGGCCCTTTCCCACCAGACTCCCTGCTTCGGGCTTAGACCCATCTAACCGGCACTCCTGGGGTCTGCTATCTTCTGCCCCAGTTGCAACGCTGGCCACTTCAGTGTCCGTTGAACTGATCTGTACCAAGGCTGAAGGACTATGTCTCAGCGAGCCTGGAGAACGCGAGGCAGCCTAAGAGCAGTCCAAGTGGGGTTCACTGCTCCTTGACCCGCTAACAGATGTGAGGGGAGGATGTGGGAACTGCCCTGCTGCGGGGCTCCAAACTTACCCAAGGTACCGACCCCGGCCGCGCGTTCCTAGCTCCGGCGTCAGCCCCAGGGCTCCGTTTACCGCGGTCACCGGGCAACGGCGCCCAGCCGTGCAGCGGCGGGGCGGAGCCGGATGGGCTGGGCCGTGAGGCGCATGCGCCGCGCCGAGGCGGCTTTCGGAGCAATCCGCCCCCGGAGGCCCGGGGACCCTCGGGGACGCTCGGGGGCCCGCGGTGTCGTTGGGCTTTTGGTCCAGGCTGTTTCGAGGCACGTGACTCGGGTTCGAGCTGAACAGAAAAGCCCAACATTCTATCAGGTTATTATCCTATTTTAGTTTTATATCCAGTTTATAATAGTATAATTATCCTAAGAATGTTATATTGATAAACGAAATGACTTTCAAATACTTAGATACTGGCCCTGTAATAAAAACTGGCCCAAAGGGACCCTGATGCACACTGTCATCGCAGACATACATACCGAGGCTTTTTTATTGAGTCCTTTATTTTCGTCTGTTACCTCTGTTGGCATTTACAAGGAAGTGATTTTATGTCGTGGGATCCTCGGTCTTATTGAAGGGTTAAATTTTTCTAAGCCTCTGAAGCCCAGGAACAGTTATTAAGATAAGCAAGCAATTCCTTCCCATGACTGCCTGCTGTAGCAAGTGTGGAACAATTCCTTCCTGTAATTGCTGCAGCAGCAAGTGTGATAGGCAAGCAAACCTCCCTGCAACTGCCTGCTGTAGCAAGTGTGGAAGATAAGCAAGTAGTTCTTCCTGTAACTGCTTGCTACAGCAAATGTGAAAGATAGGCAAACAATTCCTTCCTATAACTGCTGAAACTGATGTGCTGTGACTCCTCCGTGATCTTACTTGTATAAAAACCCCAACCTACCCCTTCTCGGGGCTCCTCTGTTCCTGTGCCTACAGAGGGCCCCAGCATGCTTGGTTGAATAAACCCCTTGCTGTTTGCACGAGAGCATCTCTTGGAGTTCTTCTTCGGGGTAGCCCTCACGACTTTAACGTAACCTGAGTGCACAAAATCCTTTGGCCGATTTTTAGGTTTAGCAGTTTGCTGTTTAGCGACTCTGTGGGGTAGCCAGCGCTCAGTAGTGAATTTTAAGTACCTAAAGTCACTGGTTACCAAACATTGGTTTAAAATGGCCACCTTGTATGCCTGAAACTAGTATTCTGTATATTAACTAACTGGAATTTAAATAAAAACTTAAAAAATACCGGGTACAGTATTGCAATAAGCAACAAAGCGCTTTGCATCCAGAATATATAAAGGATTCTTACAACTGAATAAGAAAAAAAAAAGCACCACCACCTTATAACCTAATTTTTCAAATGGGAAAAGGACTTTGAATACTTACTTCACCATTTCAGAGGTATAAGTGGCCAGTAAACACAATAGTCCTCTGGGAAATGCACACCATAATGCACCTACATCACACCCACCAAAATGGGTAAAATTTTAAAAACTGCCAGCACCCACGTGGAAGATGGGCAGCAACTGGAACTCTCATAGACTACTGGTAGGAATGTAAAATGGTACGACTTTGGAAAACCATTTGGCAGTTTATTTAAAAGTTAAACACACCGGGCACCTGGGTGTCTCAGTGGCTTAAAGTCTCTGCCTTCAGCTGAGGTCCTGATCTCAGTGTCCTGGGATGGAGTCCCACATCGGGTTCTCTGCCCAGCAGGGAGCCTGCTTCCTCCTCTCTCTCTCTCTGCCTGCCTCTCTGCATACTTGTGATCTGTGTGTCAAATAAATAAATAAAATCTTTAAAAAAAAAGTTAAATATACACCAAGCCATTCCATGTCAGAGGTATTTATCCAAGAGAAACAAAAACTGATGTCCATACAAAGCCTTATCTGTTAATGTTCATAGCAGCTATACTCAGAGTAGCCAAAAACTGGAAAGAAACCCAGTGGTCATTGACAGGTGAATGGATAAATATCCATACAATGGAATACTACTCAGAAGTAAAAAGGAAGAAACTGATGCACACAACATGAATAAACCTCAGTTATGGTAAGTGAAAGAGTTAGACACAAAATAGTACAATGTATGATTCCTTTTAGATAAAATGTAAACAAATCTATGACAAAAAGCATATCATTGGTTGCCTAGGGCTACAGTAAAGGGAGGGATGCACTGAAGAGACAGGAGGAATCTTTTGGAGATGACAAAAATGTGTCTTGTGGTAGTTTCATCTTCCAAAAGTCAACTGTTCTTTTTAAATTTAGATGCAGTTAATTATATATACATTATTTCTCAATAAAGTTGATTTTTAAAAGGCTGTATTCTATTTTGTGTTTATTGTTTTCCATGTTACACAATTTTCCAAAAACCTTATTCCATGCATTTGTTGGTAGTATTGAAAATGTTCTCTTTAGAACATATTCTTGACTTTTAAAGTGTCCTGACCTGAAAGACTATCTTTACTGTTAATTATCAAATGGTATATCCAGGGTGTCTGAAAAGTCAGAAAATATAGGATAAACTTATTTTTAAACAGCATATTAGTTACATTTTCAAATAATATTCTCAACATGTTTTCTTTCAACTTCCAAACATCTTCAGGTGAAATATCTCTAAATTTAAAGCACTGGGTCCAATTGTTAATCTGAGAAAACCACAAAGAATTCACTACATAATATCTTTAGAAATCTGGGAACACAAGGAAATAGTGTATTTATTTATGCACCAAAAAAAACTGGCAGTCATCATTACTGTGAGTCAGGTCCTGTTCTTAACTTATTTACATATACTCGCCTCTCTTACTCCTCATAACCCTGCAAGATATATTATGTCTGACTCTCAGATGGGAAAAATGAGATAATTTACTCAGGGGCATGGCCCAAGTGGCAGGGATGGCAGTTGCATTCAAGTTTTCCAATTATAATACTTGCAGTCTTAGCTGCTGTGTTAGATCAACTATTTGAGTCCAATAATTATTTTTTTTTAAAGAGGGTGCCTGGGTGACTCAGCTAAGCATCCGACTCTTGATTTGGCTAAAGTCATGATCTCAGGGTTGTGGGATTGGGCCCTGCATTGGGCTGTGTGCTGAGTATGGAGCCTGATGAAGATTCTCTCTCTCTCCCTCTCGCTCTGAACCCCCTTCCCTGGCTCATGTGTTCTCTAAAAAAAAAAAAAAAGGAGCTTCAAGTCCTGGCTTTACCTCATACACCCTGACATTAGGGAACTATTTCACCTCCTGGGCTCAATTTCCTCATCTGTAAAGAGAGGGGTGGGTGGCATTCCAACATGTCTAACTCTGTTTTACTGTGAGATTTTAATGAGATAACCACAGCTATGGCTTAATAAAGATAGCTATGATTATAATTGTTATGATTTTGTACTTCCAAAGCATACTCATTGTAAGATGGCAGCATGATGGCTTTGTACAAAGACTTCCTATATCCCATCCCAGGGCTCCACACTTAAGTTGTGTGACTTTGAGAGTATACTTACCCTTCCTGCTACCTCAGTTTCTTCATCTGCAAAATAAGGATAATAGTATCTACCTCATAAAGGTATCTTAAAGTCATGAAAACTGGCTAAAACAGTGCCTGGCACTTAGTAAAGAGTAAATTATTAAATTCTGCTAACTTAAAAAATGATCTCACTATACAGCATAGGAATGATGGTATCATTAACTGTGGATTTGTCAATCTAGTTTCTCTCCCAAGCTATAATATGGAAAACTGAAAATTTTATTAAAGTTTAGCAAGTGATTAGCAGCTTTCTGGGGCATTTCTTGTTTTAAAGATTGTATTTATTTATTTGAGAGAGAGAGAGGACACAAGCAGGAGAGGGGCAGAGGGACAGGAAGAGACAGGCTTCCCACTGAGCAGGGAGCCCAACTTGGGCCTCCGTCCCAGGACCACAGGATCATGACCGGAGCCAAAGGCAGAATGGACTGAGCCACCCAGATGCCACTGGGGCACTTTGGAGAAGTCATATGTTAGTCAAAAACTTGAGTCCTAACACAAGACATGCAAGTAATCTGAGTTTGGACTAGGAAGGTGAATACAAATGTAGTACATCATCAAATATAGCAGTTCACCTCTCTGCGATGCTAAAGATCAATGGTTCCCAAACTGGAGCATGCCTCAGAATCACATGAGGGGCTTATTAGAACAGACATGTTCTGATCAATGGGTCTAGGCTACGGCCCATGAATTTTCATTTCTAATAAGTACCCCGGTGATCCTGACACTGCCGGTCAGGGCCATATTTTGAGACCCACTGGTGCAGCTGGCTCTGAAAAGCTGAGAGAGCCCAAAATAGTGTTACTTAAAACCAAACATGCACCAATTTATGATTTGGGGATGATAAATGTCTTCATGTTTCCTAAGCCTGGCTATACACTGGAATCACCTGAGGAGGTTTCTTAAAATGTTGTTTGCGTCCTACTCCCAGAGTCTAAGTTAACTAGTCTGGAGTGAGACTAGAAGGTCCCTATGTGACCTATATGGCAGCCAAAGCTGAGAAGCACTGCTATAGAAAGCCTAAGAAATCAAGCTCTTTTCTCTGTATCTATTATTCTTTGAAATTTTTTAAACCTACTTTTGAAGTTTATCAACAAGAACAAATATTAGCAGGATGGATACTTAAATGTCAGTTCCACAGGTTGCCAGTGAGCACTGGTCCTATACATTGAATCACCTTAAGCAGTTTTTTTAAAAATGCCATGCCAAGGGACACGAGTGGCTCAGCTGGTTAAGCTTCTGGCTCCAGTTCAGGTCATGATCACAGGGTCCTGGGACTGAGTCCTGCTCCAGCTCCCAGCCTGCTTCTCCCCTAGCTTCCCCTGCTTGTGCTTTCACATGCGCTCTCTGATAGATGATAGATAGATGATGATAGATAGATAGATCATAGATAGATAGATAGATGATAGATAGATAGATAGATAGATAGATAGATAGATAGATAGATAATAGATAGACATTCAGACAGGTAGATAGATAAATGTCATGCCAAGGGCTCACTCTCCAAGTACTCAGTTTGGTCTTTTTCCAATGCTCCCAAAGTTGAGATTCATGGTTTTGAAGTTTAAAGGAATACAAGGGGAAAAAGTAAACAGCCAACCAGTTGAAGAACATTAAGAAAAATTAAGTCCAAAAAATGCATTCACATGAAATCTTGTCATTTGCAACAACATGGACAAAACTAGAGAACAGTACGCTGAGAAGTCAGTCAGTCAGAGAAACACAAATACCTTATAATCTCACTCATATGTGAAATTTAAGAAACAAATGAGCAAAGGGAAAAAGACAGAAAGAGAGGCAAACCAAGAACAGACTGTTAACTATAGAGAACAAACTGATGGTTACCAGCAGGGAGGTGGGTAGGGGGATGGGTGAAATGGGTCATGGGGACTGGGGAGGGCACTTGTGATGAGCACAGGGTAATGTATGGAAGTGTTGAATCACTAAACTGTACACCTGAAACTGATATTACACTGCTTGTTAAAACTAAATAATAATAATAATAATAATAAAGAATGCATTCACAAACCAAGCAGAAAAGTTGACATTTCAGTATTAGGAATGGTATTAAAATGGTTTTATATTCTAGACAGGGATAGTATTAAAGACCAAGATTTTTTTTTTAATACAAAGTTTTTAAAAAGCATATTATAGATGGAAGAATCTACAATAATGCAAATGAATACAGATGACTTCATGTAAATAAAATCAGTGATACCACAGAAAAATTCTGTTTTTGCCATTACAATGAAGAGGCCCAAATGAAAGTTGCATGTAACACTTCACAAAATACGAATGACTCAGGGGGAGGGACAGTGTTATCTGAAAAATTTCCCCAAGTAGTTTCAATGTGTTTCCTCTGCCCTACTCCTACTACACCAGGTTGAGAATTCCCATCCTATAGTGAAAGGCCAGAGATATCGGGGCGCCTGGGTGGCTCAGTTGGTTAAGCGACTGCTTTCGGCTCAGGTCATGATCCTGGAGACCCAGGATAGAGCCCCACATCGGGCTTCCTGCTTTGGCTGGAAGCCTGCTTCTCCCTCTCTCAGTCCCTCTGCTTATGTTCCCTCTCTCGCTGTGTTTCTCTCTGTCAAATAAATAAATAAAATCTTTAAAAAAAAGAAAGGCCAGAGATAATTTAAAAGGCAAGTTTAAAATAAGAGCCAATCCCAAACAGGTGCTTTGAAGAAAGTGGCCCTGAATGCATCGTAGAGTCAGGGCTGGGAAAGCTGACAGCAACCTTTTGCACTCCTTCATGTTTCAAACACTAAATATACCAATAAATCAGTGTTACTGCATTTAGACACGAGCTGTGTGATCATTATTTATTTGATGTCCATTACCATTACTGATGACATTTTCACATTTAAAGCCTATGTAAGAATTTTATAATATATACAACGACTCTTATCTGCATAAACAAATATAAACAGATGCTCCCACACCTACCTTTAAAAGTACATTCCACTTGATGTAAAAAACCATGGACTGTAACAGTGACTTCCCTCCCAAAAAGAAATCAAAGGGATCATTAAATTTTTGTGAAAGCCAGATTTTAATCACCCATAGCCATTTTATTGTACAAGTTACATACAAAACAACTTAGTTCTTCAGAAAAAAATACATACATCACTTAAGATATACTAGACAAAAAAAACCTGAATACAGATGATAAAAGTAAACATGCATTACTCAGTAAAACCTTACAATACTTATGAAATTACTATAATATAAAACTTCAATTGCCCTAAAATCAAAATTTAATTCACAGGAGGTTGTACATTGGTTCGTTGGTGGAAACTGATTTGAAAAGGTCCAAGATTTAAATAATTGCTTTATTCTTTGTTCCATAAGTACTAAGTTACAAGATCTTTGTAGGTTTTATCTAAAAGGACAAGAGAAGCAGGGAAAAGGGAGTAGAAGCTCAATAATACACTACGGAAACAAATTCTATACAACAAACTTCACTTATGACACATGGGTAGAAAGAGCAAACCATCCTTCTTCATTCTGTTTCTCAATCTGTTGAATAAAGATGCAAGATGGATTTAGAAAGTAATCAGAAATATGAGCCCAGTCAAGGTTTATAATTATTTAGACCAAGTACATAGAATCAAAGTTATCCTATGTCATCAAATGGTATTGAAAATTAAACTGCTACTGGCAATTTTTATTCTCTAATGGGAGTCGCTCCCAAAAAACTGATTCCCCTGGTCAATAGGTCCCCTGATTGAGGAAACCTAAATTTTAAATAAAGGTGAATCCAGTATTTTATACAAATTATAGGTACAATATTTTAAAATAAAATGATTTGATCTTAGTAAATTAAATTTGTTACCAAATTCCAGAAACTAAGGGCTAATTACATAAAATGGTCTACTTTAAAACTTTTTAAAAAATAATAATTTTTATTTTTTTCAGTGTTCCAAGATTCATTGTTTATGCCCCACACCCAGTGCTCCATGCAATTAGTTCCCTCAATACCTACCACCAGGCTCACCCATCCCCCCACCCACCCACCACTTTAAAACTTTTGTAGGGGAACCTGGGTGGCTCAGTCGGTTAAACACCCGACTCTCGATTTTGGGTCAAGTCATGATCTCAGGGTTGTGGGCTGGAGCCCCATGCTGGGCTCCACACTTAGCAGGGAGTCTGCCTGAGGTTCTCTGTCCTCTCCTTCTGTCCCTATCCCTCTTGTGTGTGCACATGTGCATGCTCTCTCTCTCAAATAAATAAATAAATCTTTATTAAAAACACTTGGCTATAAGAACCAGCAAAGGACAAATTCTCTAGTGCTAGATAATTGGGATATCTGAGACTATCAATTAATCTGGGCTATACATACTCAATATTTACTGAAGCCCTATTTAGGCTAATCTACAGCAAATCAGAACACATGAAGAATATGTATGACATTGATTAACCACAACTTCTCCAACCAGTGGCTCACTCAGATATAGCACGCTAGGGTAAAGTTATAAGGAAAGAGGCCCCTGGGTTCTAGATATCCCAATCCCACACAGCCACAGCAAACCCCGAGGGACTTCAAGGCACACCTGTCTGTCCTGTCACATTACTGGAATGCTTTGCCTGAAACCAGTACTTTCCAATCTATGTTGAAATCCTATTTAATTTTATCTTATTCCTTAACTACCCCGGAACACAAAAGAAACTATATGGCTTAATGTTTTTTTCTAGTAAAGGTGTATTAAGAATTCTTTTCTTCTGAGAACTTTACGTCACCTGTAGGATAACAAGAATAATTAAGAATGGAAATCACTAAACCAGCCACCTTCCCCCAACTCTCCTGACCCCTATAAACATTTCCAGTTACATTATATCACATACCTTTGTTCTTGGATTAATAGGCGTGAATCGCCCACTTCCTGAGGTGGCATTTAATGGAGAACAAGAATTACTGGCAGCCCCTGAAGATCTATTTACAAGAAATAAGAGAGTGGGAGAGGATGTATCATCATTAATCTTCAAAAATTATATAAGATTGACAAATCTCAGTATCGCCAAGGGCTGAGTTAGGTCTAATTAAGGTAAGTTATTTGCAACATATTTTTACTACCCTAAGTTTTTGTTGCTGTTGTTTTAAAGATTTTATTTATTTATTTGACAGAGAGAAACACAGCCAGAGAGAAAACACAAGCGGGGGAGTGGAGAGGGAGAAGCAGGCTTTCCACGGAGGAGGGAGCCCGATGTGGGGCTCGATCCCAGGACTCAGGGATCATGACTTGAGCAGAAGGCAGATGCTTAAGGACTGAGCCACCCAGGCGCCCCTGTTATTGTTGTTTTAATAGACTTCCTTTTTTTAAAGTAGTTTTAGGTTTACAAAAGGACTAAGTGTAAAGTAAGAGAGTTCCAATATAGCCCTTACCTCCTCCACACGCTTTCTCCTATTACTAACAACTTGCATCAGGCTGCTACATTTATCACAACTAAAGAGATAATACTGGTACATTATTAATAAATCCATAGCTCGCATCAGGGTTCACCCTTGTTACACAGTCTATGAGTTTTGACGAGTATATAATGACAATATCCACCATTACAGTTTCATACTGTAACATTTTTAACATTCAAGGTGCATGTGTGGGGGTGGAGGAAAGGCTGGAAGAGTAATGAGCACTGGAATAACAGCCCAGTGTCTTGGTAAGCACAGAGCGTGGAGATAGAAGAACCTAGGCCGTCCTCAGGGCCACCTTTACCAACCATGTGACTCATCTAAGCAAACCACTCAAGTAGCTCAATGAGCTTCAGTTTATTATAATGGAGAAAAATACTACTGGTCAATTTATCCACCTTGTCATATGTTATCTCCTAATTTTATAACCGATAAAGCACTCTATATGTGTGCTATTATCCTATTTTTGTTCTCAATAGCCAACCCACACTGTTCTACTTAAGGCCTATTCCTCACTCCTCTTCTTTTTACTCAGAAGTTCTTCTCTCTGATTGTTTTATTTTCTCTACAGGAATGAGTCTGTCTGAACCTAAGTCAGATACTATGCATTTTTCTTTTTTCACAAAGAGAATAAAACACCACATTCTTGATTTTTTAAAGTCACTGTTCACATTGTAACTCTACCTTCTTGTATTTATCCCACTGGTAGGAGAGGCAGTACTGCATTTTGAGCTTTCTGGAGCTTCAGCTCCTGGAATAGATACTTCAATTGTCCTCTTTCCTCCTTCTAAAATATAAAGATAAATATTAGTTTCATTATCTTTCACTAAAATAAAATAAAAATTTAACTTGATTTCTATCTTACTGCAAATTTCACATTACAAATTTGGAGGGTCTTTCTATATTTTCATTATGGCCCACAGACACCCTTGAAGGATTTTTTTTTTTTCAAAATGAACTGTGAGACAAAAAACTTTAGTTACTAGTGTCAATTCAGTAGCATGCCAGTTCATAGAAAGCCAGAATCTTCAGACAAGTGGTAGCATGTCAGATCTGGAAGTGAAAAACAGAAATTACGAGCTAGCCCTAAAAATCTTAAGATTTTTGTCAGAAAGAGCTTATCTAAATTTTCAAAAAAATTAAAAAGAAAAAGGAAAATTTCTGAAGTTATTCAACAAAACTTTAAATCCTCTATTAAATTATTAGATTCCTGAAGGCATTAACTTAGGAGGAGAAAGCTGGCTGAAGAGCTCACATGGCCAATGGCAAGTATAACTGTATTCATTTTCAATATTTCACAAGCAGATTAACAATTAACAAATTAATTAACAAATGTTAATTAACAAATAAATTATCAATTAACAAATATTTACTATCTACTATTGAAAGATTTAATGTCTATTCAGGCAGTTTCACAGAGGCTCCTATGAATCAGTACTTGAGGGCTTTAGTGGGTAATGAAGCCATGTTTAATTGTATAACATATTCCTCCATTACCCTAGAAAACAAAAGGTTTTCCCTGGCATATGGTTATTTATATCTTCATCATCATAGCACACAAAGGTACCTGTGAAACCCAGAATTTTACTTTTAAAAAGGAATATCTTAGAGAAATCACCAAAAATAATATTTTGGCTATATAACCACTGGTATGAAAAGAACGCAGTTTGCAGATTTACCGATTTGTTTTAGAACTTTAGACAAATCACTTCTTTTCCTTCAGTTTACTTATGTATCAAAAAGCTGTAACATCCGCTCTGTCTATTCTCAGAGTGTGTTGAGGATTAAATAAGATAATAGAAATGAAATACTTTTAACCATAACAGCTGAAATATAAAATGTCTAATGTAATCACAAAATTATTCTTAGGAGTAATTTGCTTTTTTTTTTCTTCATTGCACTTAGCGCCAACTAACATTATCTCATAATACTGGACAGGGATTTGTCCTGTTCGAAGCAATTTTCCCTGGGGCCCAGAACAGGGCAGCAGGCAGTAGATATTCAAACATATCGAGTGATTTAATCAGAAGCTGCCTCTACGCTTCATGACTATGAAGAACAGCAGACTAAGCTGTCATTTGAGGAAGCCCAGAATAAGCAAAGAGAAAGGGCGCTAGGAAAATGTGTTATCTGTCCTTTCCCAGTAATTTTCAAAAGTCTGCTTTCTAGGTCTGAAGTTTCAAAAAAGAAATGATTTGTAATGGAGAGAAAAAGTCTTACAAAGGAGGTAGGTGGGTGGCTGGGTGAAACAGGTAAGGCAATTTAGAGCACACTAAGCACTGAGTAATGTATAGAATTGCTGGAACATTATATTGTACACCTGAAACTAATATAACACTGTATGTTAATTATATTGGAATAAAAATTGTTTTTAACTCTTACTGGCAGATGCCTTAAAGACAGCCTACTTCAACCAGCCTCAGGACAGATGAGTCCCTCTAAAACACCAATACCTGAGCACCTCAGGGAACATCAGTAAGTTGATATAATTATTTTCTATCCCTCACAATTAGAACCTTCTTTTATACGGGGTCAAAATCTATAGAATCTTCATACAGTTCTATCTCTTGGGTCTTAGTAATTCAATTTTTGCCAAAGAACAACTTAAGATCTACATCATCAAAACCTTTTTGTATATAAATATTATGACAACTAATTTTTCAGTTACTATTCTGTTATTCAGAATCCGCTCTGGTTTATCACATTCCTAAGTAAAATAACAGAATGGTTAAGTTTAATTTACAAATGGAAATGTTTTAATTGGTTTTAATAAAATAACTTGTGATTTGTTGCTCATCAAATTCTAAATTACCATTTTGATGCTAATGTTTTATACTTAGCCACTGCACGGGTCCTAAGTGAATCATACACTGTAATGAATCCCATTTACACATCAGGCAACTTAAGAACATAGACACCAAAGATTAACTACAGGCACCATGGAATAGCTTTCTACCAGGAGACTGGCCTTCTAGTCTTATTTCTGTCACTTATTCTGTGACTTACGTCCTTTCTTCCAATGTAAAACTGAAGGCACGGAAATACATGCTTTGAGATTTCTTTCAGCTCAATACATACTAGCAAAATCAAGAAAGTGAAAACTCTTATGTGTCTGGCTTATAAATCATGAATTTGTGACAAACCAGTCCATGTTCTGAGAGGTGATGGAACAGGTGATACCGGTGGAGAGGAAAGATTCAGACTAATGAGTTTCTGCTGCTCTATTAACTGCAAGAGCTTTCCACGAGCCTCCATACTCTGCCGATTCAATTCTGCAATCCGTTCCTCCATGCTACTTGGTGTTAGAGGTTGTGTTGCTGGAAAAGGCTTTATTAAGAAAAAAAAAAAAAAGGCACAAATTCCACATTAAAAACAATCCAAGCAATTTTGGCTTTTTGTAAAAATAAATTCTTCCATTAAGAGCCAGTTAGTTAGTATTCATGGCCTTTTCTATATGTAAACTTGAATAGTACGCAAATAAGTCATTTAACTGAAAAATTAGGGCTAAAGGGAAATTAATCCTTCTGATACTGATGCCACATAATCCCTTTAGTCCCTTTGTCCACGAAGAATGTCTGTGGGACAAAACTTCCCCGCATCTCTTCGTGTTTATTGAGGTACACAAAAGATCCCATGAGCACAGACAGTACTGCTAGTGGCATGACTTTTTTTTTTTTAAAGATCTTATTTATTTATTTGATAGAAACACAGCTAGAGAGGGAACACAAGCAGGGAGAGTGAGAGAGGGAGAAGCAGGCTTCCCACCGAGCAGGGAGCTGATGTGGGGCTCGATCCCGGGCCTCCAGGATCATGACCTGAGCCGAAGGCAGTCGCTTAACCAACTGAGCCACCCAGGCGCCCTGATGACTTCTAAGTAACAGGTCTATTAAAAATAGATATGTAACCTGAATCTCAGTACAGAAAAGAGGATCTGCTATACTTGAGAGATACTTCTATCATTCCAGTCATCATATGTGTACCATAAGTTATTTGGCAAAGATTTCTAGGACTCTTATCACTCTTCTTGACCAGGGGCCAGCCACCCCAAGCCATGTCTGGCCTCAGGCATCTAATTTGAGAAATGTGGTGACTGGAAAGGAATATAAGAGGTAGAGTAAAAAAGCTATCCAAGGAATATAATAGAAGTTTAATATGAAAATTCCTGAGAGGAATAATGTGTCATTCTTATTTCATTTAGTTAAATATGTCCCTTTGGGAAAAAAAATTCCTAATATAAATCACTAATTTATAACTTATGCCCATTAATTAAAAAAAGAGAGAGATAAGCAAAACAGTTTAAATTAAAGATCACTCTGAAATTCAGATTATGACAAAAAAGGGTCATGAGGACAATAATAAATTATCCTCACTAGCCTGATCTATATACTAATTAGAAAAGCAGGCAAGCTCAATTTTCAACTCTGTTGCCTTTTTAAATCCAAGAGTTAGTTACCTGTTTCAAATAATTGTCAAAATTCTGCAAACACAGAAATGCCTCCAATGACTCAAAATTATGGCCATCTGTACTTACACACACCCATGCTGATGGCTGCTGTCCACTCCTAATACTTCTTCCTGGTAAAAGATTACCAGTCCCTTCTGACTATTACTCTGTGACTCCACACTCTTACCGCCCTTATTTCCCATGAGCCTGTGCTGACAGAAGTGGCCCTTATCCCCTACCCCCACCCCTTCCTGAACTTCCTCATGGAAGCCCTCAATCTATCACTGGTAAAGCCTTTCATAGAAGCAATCACCTCTGGAATTTCCAATACATAAAGCTGCCCAGCTCCTTGCCACTGCTAAAAACACTCCATCTCTTCTCAGAATCCTGTCAGGAGCCACTCTGGCTCATAAAGAGATAAAAGGAAGTGTCTCCATCACAGGACAAGCATGAGAATGTGTGTTACAAACACTCCCCAGATGGAATTTAGGATCCCTTTTCTCCACAAACAAGAAAATGAAGATTTAAGTTACCTTATTAACCTACAAAATTCCTTCACTATAATAAGCAGACTTTGGTATTCAAAGCATAATCCTTGACCCGGTACCATCTGGGAACTTGTCAAAAATGCACAGGGACTATCTCAGAATAGTCCTGATTGCAGAAACTGCATTTTAACAAGATCTCCAGATGATTCTATAATCCTTTAAAATATCATTTCTATAAGAAAATGCATTCTGTGCCCTAAAAAATTAATTTCTCCTGAGTTAAGGGTCAGCAACACATAATTCTATTGTATGAGCCCAGTAAGACAAAAATGCTTTCAATTAAAATGTAGTTGTATGGCAGGCTTTCAACTCAACTAATTCTGCATTTTATATTTGTAACTTCATTTGCAGGTTAATTTCAGCTTTCCTACACATTTTACCTTTGTCCTATTTTCCTCATTTTCTATTTTATGCTGTCCTCTTTTACTGTTAAATAAACTGATAAATGACTTTTCTTATTTTGTGATGAAGACAACAAAGCATAAGCCTTCTAGTAGCAGCCTCGAAGATATCCAGGATCACTCTGCTCCAGCAAAGTACTTAAATTCCTAAATGTCCCTAATCAGCCCTTAACTGGTACTCACCGCAGTCATGTCGCTCACATGACTTGTCTCTTGTTTGTTTAATTCCCAAACTCCATCCCCTTGCTCTCCTCCTGGCCCAGTAATATTATTCAGATGTGCCTTGATAGCTGAATTCTGCAGTGTCAACTCAGCAATTCGTGCCATGATGTCTTTTCTTTGTATTAATGTCTCATTTTTTCTAAGCTGCTGCCCGTCTCCCAGTACTGGGGGCTCTTCTGAGAACTCAGGGATTCTGGGCTCCTGAGTATTTGTATGGGAGCTACAGAAGGGCTGTGAGAGGTTAACAAAAGAAGCCTGGGCTTTGTTCTCCAGATCTTCCCCCATGTGAGACACCCTCCACCTCTGAGTGAAGAGACGACTCTCTTCACATGAATTTTGATTGTCTGTGTCAGTGGGTAGGGTCTTCTTTTCCCAATTTTGTTCCTTGTCAATTATTTCCACAGTTGGAGGAATTCGTGGTGCAGGACGAGTTTGAACAGTCCTCCTCAATACTGTAGGTAAAATTAAAACAGAATAAACATGCATCATTTAGCCACAGACTGGCACTACAATTCATCTCATTACTCTTCATGGTAGTTAGAAATGTATTTCAGTAGAAGGGTCTGGCTTCTGAATGCCTAAATTATTTTAGCAGGGAATATACTAGCAATGCCACTCAAACAATCAACTACACAGACTTTTATATTCCTTAAGGCTTTATCAGTATCCTTGTAAAAAAGTCTGCCAAGTTCAGATTTTAATACATGTATTAACTCATATCTGAGAATACTGGGGGTTGAGGGAGTAGAAATGCCTACTATAAACTGAAGATAGTCAGGAAAGGCATCTCTGAAGAAGTAAAATTTAAAAATGATTACATATGTGGCAGAAAGCAGAGCAAAGAGCAGTACAGGAAGAGAGAACAACATATGTGAACATCCAAAAATAGGAAACAGCAGAGAAATGAGGCTAATTTAGTGTAATACAGTAAAAAGGGAGAACTGGGAAAAAATGAGATTGGAGAGCTATACAGAAACTATTTCTTATAGAACTTTTTTTTTTTTTTTTAGATTTTATTTATTTATTTGACAGAGAGAGACACAGGAAGAGAGGGAACATAAACAGGACAGCGGGAGAGGCAGAAGCAGGGAGTCCGATGCAGGGCCTGAACCCTGGAATCATAACCTGAGCTGAAGGCAGATGCTTAATGACTGAGCCACCCAGGCGCCCCTTTACAGAGTTTTTTTAAGCCATGTTTGGAATTTTATAATTTAATCCAAGAGCAATGAAAAATGGAGAAGTATGGCAATGACTCAATTTATATTTCTTAAATGCTGTGTTAACTGGAAGATCCAGTAATGAGAGTAAGGAGACTGGTAAGCCATTGTGGTAGTCTAGTAGAAAGATGACGATAGCTCCAACGAGAGTATGTTGGCTATAGAGATGGAGAGAAATGGGTACATTTGAGAAATATTTTGGCAAGAGAACGAAGAGTGATGAACCGGAAGTGGGGAGTAAGGGAAACACACAGATCAAGATGGCATGCACAACTGAGTGGGCAGGGACACGATTTCCAAAGATGGAAGATAAGAACAGATTTGGGAGGAGGGAAGCTATCAAGAATTCCACTTTGAACAGGATAAGTCTAAGTGCCTGATGATTTATCCAAATATCCCTCCAAGCAGATGGACTCATGGGTCAGAAACTCAAAAGAGTCATCTAGGTGAAGATACAAAACTGGAAGTCACTGGCATATAGACAGTATTGGGAGCAATGAGAATGGTTGAGATAATCTACAGAAAAAGAATTGAGTGAGAAAAGAAACCAATACCGACACAGGAAGAAGTCAACATGTATACTTGCATAAAGAGAAGAAGATAGCAAAGCAAACTGAAATGGGGCAGCCAAAATGGTGAGAGAAATATTACAAGAACGTGGTATGAAGGAAACCAAGAGGGAGTGATTAACCATATACAATACTACCGAAAGACCTAGAAACACAGAAGAAAAGTACACTGTAGTTACTAACATGAAGGCCACTGAAGCCCTTAGCAGGAGTAGTTTAGGGGAAATGAGCTAACAGGGAGAGAACTAGGGAGACAGATGCTCCTAATTCAAGACCACAGACTCACCTCCTTTCACTGACAAACAAGGAAATAAAAACAAATAAATAAACCCATGTCAGTAAAGATCATAGTCTAGGAAGAGAGTCATTAGCAAGTGAGATTATTTTGACACATTTCTGAAAGACTAAAAGTCAATGGGAAGTATATGAAAGAATGAATTGAGCAGAAGCCACAGTTCAGAACATGTATATGTTACAGGGAAGCTACAGGTAAAAGCCAGTCTTTCTGGGAGAACGCAAAAAAAGGCTGCTAGCTCCAAGCTGACCGTCCAGGGGGAGAAAGTGAGAAGTAGTTGAAAATTGGAGAATAACTTGAACATTCATCTACCTTATACTTATATTGGTCAAGCTGCAGCTCACGACTTGCCCCACCCATCCTCAAAAGTGAAAAAACAATACTGGGGAGAACAAATGTGGTAGCCGCAGTGAAACAGCTGGACCCTACTTATATACCCTAGAAGCAAGCGACAGTTAAAGAGCACATCAATATATCAAAGCAACTGTCGAAGGGCGTCTATTGGGAAGACAGACCTAGACCGACATATACCCCAGAAGAGAAAAACTATGCCAACCACTTATAACATTCAGTCTAGTCATTTATTCTTAACTATGATGGGCAACGAAGGATCACCAGACATACAAGGAAAACAAACAGCACAAAAGAGAAAAACCAGGATAGGAAAACGGAACAAAAGACTAAGAAGAAGAGAAGGAAAATTCAGTTACAAAAGATAATGTAATAAAATTCTAAAGAGTATACTCAGAAGAGAGTTTCTGGAAGATAATGCATTCGTTTTATTTTGGTTTTCTTGTGGGTTTATTTTATTTTATTTATTTGAGAGAGAGAGAAGTAGACTCCCTGCTCAGCAGGGAGCCCAGTGGGAATGATCCCAGGACCCTGGGGCCATGGCCTGAGCTGAAGGCAGCCAGTTAACCAACTGAGCCACCCAGGTGCCCCAAGATAATGCATTTGTAATAAACATCAAAGAAAACAGGGCAATCAAACACTAAGAAAGGGGTCTTGCTTAGAAATTAAAACTATAACTTGGTGAAGTTAAAAAAAAAAAAAAAAGACAGGTTTGAATATAAAGTGAAAAAAATCTTCCAGAATATAAGAAGGAAGATACAAGGCTAAATATATAAGAAAATTATCCAGAAGGTCAATATACTATTTTCTAAAACTGCAGAAATTCATGTCTCTTCAAGTCCAAAAGATCCCACTGGTGCCTCATAGTGCAATAAGAGAAAAAACAAAAACAAAAACAAAAAAAACAACACATATTTAGACACACCTTATGCAAGGTCAGAATAAAAATAAAGGCATTCTAAAGTTTCCACAAAGAAAAAGTATGTCTACAAAGAAATAAATTTAGATATTACATCATACATCTCAAATGCAACACCAGATACTCAAAATCAATAGAACAATGCCTCGAATTTCTCAGGATAAAGGATTATGGATCTAGAATTCTATATCTAGCCAAATTACCAACCAGAAGTAAAAATGTTCTCAGATTTTTAAGAATTTAGGATTTACCTTTTATACACCCATTCTGATGATTTCTTTCAGAAACCCGAGGGAGAAAACCAAAGAGGAAGAAATGGGGTCCAGGAAATAATAGATACAATCCAGGAATGTGATGTTAGCAAGTCCCAGGATAAGAGGTGTGTGGTGGCCCAGTGAGCAATCAGTGCAGACTGGAGCAGGGGTGGAAGAGCTCTGGGAATTATCTCTGCAGTGTAACTAAAGGACCAGAAGATATTATTCATGTGTAAACAAGAGAGTAAAGCACATTATTCTTGTGTAAACAAGAGGGTAAAAGCAGGCCAAACAACAACTGAAGAGGAAAATCAGTATAAAAATAGAGCAAACTTTAAATATTCTGAACAACTGATGAAGTGAAATAAAGGAAATTCACTTTGATCTTCATACTAAGAACTTTTTCCTTCCTGTGGCACAAAGATTGATAGCAACAACAGATCGCAAAACCAAAAAACAGTCACTTGTTTTCAACTTTCAGTATCCATCTATAGACAAGACACAGAAGACATACTTGTGGTAATGGAACAAAGTAAACATAACCAGACTCAATACAGAAAAGGAAATGTAGGCTGACTGAAAGTGCGAAATGGAAGCAAAGGAGAGCGAGAAGGGAAGCAGAGCTAGTATCCCTGTCTTTCATAGTGGAAAGCCAAGAGATACTGAAAAGAGTTAACAAAGAAGAGATAGTAAGTATTTGAAGTTACAAAGTTAAGCAATGTAAGAATTAAAAATGAAAATATAATCATCCAAACTAGATAGAGAAGGAAAGTAGGAGTTAATATTAATTAAACCCTCTTCCTTAATAAAAGACAGTCTATAATTACTGTGTAAAGTTAACATTTATGAAAAAGTATATAAAAAATCTTTTATATTAATTCTAGAGACTACCACAGCATAAACAGAAATCAAACTGGGAAAAAATGCTTCCCTCTTAGGGTAGGCCTAATGATGAAAGAGGAAGAGACCCTTGTATGTGCCTTTTTTAACCACATGAAAATATAAATTAGAATTGACACTTGAAAATGAAGAATGAATGGGAGATTAAGAAAATGAAAACAGCATATATATACTACTCTTTCAAAAAATGTGGCTGTACAAGAAAGTAGAAGTCAATTAGTAGCTAAAGGAAATATCTATGATAGAAAATTCTACAGCAGTGCTGTCCATTATGACAGTCTCTGGCCTAATGCAGTTATTCAAATTCAAATTCAAATTAATTAAAGTTAAATAAAATTAATAATTCAGTTCTTCAGTCACATTTCAAGTGCCCCCTGATGCTACTGGCTACCACAATGAATGGAGCAGACACAGAACATTTTCATCGTCACGGAAAGTTCTATTGGACAGAGCTGTTCCAGAGCATAACCAAATGCTGAGAAAGGGCCCTATGTATCTCCCACCTTTATCTACATGTTCACCCTAACTGAACAATTCTTTATATGTGAGCATGCTAAATAAAATGCTGAAAAATATGATGACAAAACTTCACCAACTGAGAATACACGTTCAAAGGTTATTCCATCTGCACACTATAAAAGAAATGTGTGGCATTATTTTCAAGGCAAACCTGTTAAGCAGCAAAGCAATGTCTATAAAAGCCCCTAAATAATTTGCTTTAGTGAACATTTAGTATATTTGTAATCAGAGTAAAAATATTTATGGTAATTGCTTCTTTAAAATAACTCAGGGGTGCCCTGAGTGGCTCAGTTCATTAACCTTTCAACTCTTGATCTCAGTGTCATGAGTTCAAGCCCATGTTGGGCCCCACACTGGAGATGGAGCCTACTTAAAAAAAAAAGAAAAGAAGAACTTCAAACTACCTTACCTTCATATCACCAGTGGGAAATGCTTCATAATATCTCAAGAGATCATTAGATACGCATATTAATACCATGTAAACATTTGAAAGACTACTTTGAGGAATGAAAATCTAACCTGAACAGAAATCAGAACTAAAATCATACTTCCTAGCCAGAGTTAAAAATACTCTCTGGTCTCTAAAGAGGAAACACCACATCACAGAACTGTAGAGCCAGAGGAACATTAAAGATAAAAGAAAAATTGCTCATTATGGAGCTAGGAAAATGAATGCAGAGAAGTTAAGTGTCTTAGCCCCATTCCTCCCAGCTAGTCATGGGCCAAGACTCTAGCACTTATGACCCTCAGACTAGCACTGTCTCCCTATACCAGAAAGATCTGACAGACTTCATAGTCACATAATAAATGCCAAAACAAATTTTATCATGGCAAGAAATTTTCATTTTCTTTAACCCTTATGGCCTCTTCAGGTCCTTTATTGAAAAGAAGGTACAGAAAATCTGACCAAATTTCTAAGTTCCAATGAAAATAAAAGTTATTATTCTGTTCCCCTATGTAAGAATGTAAACACTTAAAGAAAAAATGTATGCAAATCAGGGCTGAATAACATTTTTCTAAAAACACTGGAGGAGAGTCTAACATAGTTTTTTGACTGAAGAATTGTTTTGAAAAAAAAAAAATTCTCTAGCTCCAGAAAAAATGCACAGGTGGACAAACATAATTTTCCAAACAATAAAACACTCCATGGTACTTCTGAAGACCATCCGTGAGCCCCCAAGTTAAGAATCTCTGAGCTAAGGATTAACAATAAATAATTTTAAAATTTTATTCTAAACTCTACATATGTCCTGCAAAAATTTTTAATTGTTGATCAACTTTTTATAAAATTACCTCAACTGACTAAAGAAATTTCAATGAGGGACGCCTGGGTGGCTCAGTTGATTAAGCGACTGCCTTCGGCTTAGGTCATGATCCCGGAGGCCCGGGATCGAGCCCCACATCAGGCTCCTTGCTCCGTGGGAAGCCTACGTCTCCCTCTCTCACTCCCCCTGCTTGTGTTCCCTCTCTGGTTGTATTTCTCTCTGTCAAATAAATAAATAAAATCTTTAAAACATTTTTTTCAATGAGAAAGAGGTTAGTAAATCTGATTACAAAATCCTTTCAGTCACAGTTCTTACCTTTCCTTGGCTAAACTTTCATGACTCTCTCTCTGTGGAGTATAATTTCTTGTTTCTTACCCTTTCCTATGCTCCTAGACCATAGGGAAAGGAGGATTTCCCTTACTCAACATTTTAATGCTGAGGACTCTGATCCTTTGATCTGATTTAATATTTACAATGTCTAATAGAACAGATACATAATGAAATTTTGCATGACATTGCAGCACAGGTATCAGACACATGTATAAACAACCCTGAAAAATCCTTCTTTACCTTAAAGGTTATGTGTGGCAATCAGTATCTTTCAGAATTCCCTTTACTGGGTAACAACAGACAGAATATGTTACAAGTATAAGGCATAAAACAACAACTGCCACACAGCTTTAAAAGAAGCCTGCTTACCGTCCTGCAAGGGAGAAAATCCTGAGTTGCTCTTCTGCCTGGGTGGTGTTAACAACACAGCCGGCTCAAATATATGTGCTGGAAAACTGTTAGTCAGATTCACACTATCTGGGGGAGTTGGCACCTGAGACAGTTTAACAGGCAAGTCTTCCTGTGCGAATTCAGCCACTTCTTCCCCTCTGAACACCAGTGGCATGGAGATATTAGCATTTACAACAGGGCCCTCTGAAGAAGATGAGAGGCTGTCAGCGCTTATAACTATGAATACATTGCAGGTATTTATACTTACATGCATTTCCACAGACAGCAAAATCACATGGACTCTAGAGCCTTCACTTTCTAGTAGTTAGCTGTAACTCACAGGTAAGGCTCCCAAGAGGCCAGCACTGGGAAGAAGAGGCTGCTTTTGAGAAAAGCACTTAGTCCTTAAGACCTGCCCCAGCCACTGAGTTAATCTCATGCAAGTTAAATTTTAGTCAGCCACTTCTTAGAACCCCTCCTGAGAAAACACTCCTAAATACATGAAATACTTACTACACATAGACACTCTGATATCAAAGTGTCTTACTTAGAAGCAAAAAACATGAAAAAGTCTAACTGTCCTATTCAGGCTCTGACAGAGGATGGCACAGGAAGTGAAGAAAGGTTTTCCAACCACCATCATCACAAATGAAGAAAAGTTACAAGTTTCTAAAACTCAGTATTTCTTTTCCTTTCCAGGACCATCTCTTTCCTCCTGAACGTGGTGCACAGTGATGAAAAGTGTCGAGACTAAAGCCCCAGTGGTCTAAGAAGCAAATTCTGCTACTTTCTAGTTGTGTGATCTTGCTAAGCTACCAACCCTCTCAGAGCCTTGGTTTTCTCATCCTGAAAGTTGGGATAACAATGATACTTACCTCATTAGACTATTATGAGGACTAAATGAGATAATGCACATAAAACACTTAAAAAGTACCTGGCATAGTGCAAGTACCCAACAAATATTAGCTGAAAATAGTGATGGCAATTGTCATCGTGACAATGCTATGTATGTATATATGACCGATAACATATAAGTTTACAGTTTTGTTTACTCTGTGTTTTAATACCAACCTGGGATAGTAAGACCACATTCATCCAGACTGTCTATAATTTTCCTACTTGTGGATCCCCTGTCTGATGCCTGACACTCTTTGTTGCTTTTTATCACAGGACAGTTTTTCATGGCATGTGTGAGTGATATAAGTTGCTCATCAGTTGTGACCATGTACTGCTGAAGTCTGGCCTGGAGAAAAAAGAATGAAATAACATCATTGGCATATCAGACATCAGATCATCACCTAGATATGTAGAACCATATCATTGCTTTAATTACTCTAGGAACTTCAGAGTTTCATTCAAATACTAAAATCATGCATTTGTAAGAACACATACTCACAAATGTTTCAAAAGTCCCATGACTGAGGAATAGTTAAATGTATCATGGAATATTATTAATTAATAAATACGCTACCCTACAATAATAAGAATTAACCTTTTTACAGGGCTTTTGATCTATAAAACCTCTTTACATAAATGATATCAACTGGCTCAAGCTAATTTAATAGACTATTACACAAGCACTTATATTGATAAACATGATCCCATAAGAAATTATGTAATATATATAAAATAATGTTAAGAGAAAATATATACATAGTATACATAGAGATAAGAGATATTATACACACACACACATATATATATACCCAAATGGAAAGACATTAGATAAAAATCACAAACGGTCTGAAGTGAGAAGGATTATTAGTGGGACTACTAAATGAAGTATACTAAACAATGAAATTGTTTAGCTCAAATTTTTCCCAAATTCCACAATCATCTCTAATGACCCATTCAGCATCTGCATCTAGAACTCACATAGGCTTCTCAAACTTAATATGTACGAAACCAAACTCCCCTTGAACATTCCCAACTCATCAACAGCAACTCCGTCCTTCTAAATACTCAGTTCTTAACTTCTCGGAATCACCCTTGACTCCTCTCACATCCTCTCCTTCCAACCCATTGGCAAATCCTATTGTTTGCCTTCAAAATATATCCACAATTTCGTCAGTTTTCACAATTTCTCCCAAAGATTTCTTCTGTGTTCACGACTGAATCTCCTGCACCAAGAACAGTGCCAGGCCCAAATCAATAAAGATTTGTTCAGCCAATTAGCACATTTTAAAACTGCTCACCTTCCAAAGAGAATAAATAACCTAAGTTCACACAAATACTTGTTCATGAGTGTTCATAGCAGCTTTATTCATTCATAATATACAAAAAGGTAGAAACAACTCAAATGTCCGTCAATTGATGAATGGATAAGCAAAATGAGGTCTATCCACATAATGGAATATTAGTGGACAATATAAGGGAATGAAGTACTGACACATGATACAACATAGGTGAGCCCTGAAAACATTATGTTAAGTGAAAGAAATCAGACATAAAAGATTACATATTACATGATTCCATTTATATGAAATATCCACATTCGACATATCTATATGCACACAAAGTGTATTTGTAATTGCCAGGGGCTGCAGGGAGGAGAGCATGAAGAGTGACTGCTAACAAGCTTGGGGTTTCTTTTTGGGGTGAGGAAAACATTTCTGGAATTAGGTAACAGTGCTGGTGCACAACTCTGAATACACTAAAAACCACTGAATTGTACACTGTAATAAGATAATTAAATGGTACGTGAACTGTATAGATCAATAAAAAATTTCATATCTTATATCTAATGCCCATTGATACAATACAACTTGCCTACTATGGCTTTTCCAGTACCTTTTGGCTGATTAAAAAAAAGTAATAAAAACCATCACTGGAGAAAAAAGAGATGAATAAAACCATCTCTGCCTCAAGCAACTCAGTCTTTTCTTTTCTTTTTTTTTTTTTAAGATTTTATTTATTCACTTGTCAGAGAAAGAGAGAGCGAACACAAGCAGGGGGACACGCAGGCAGAGGGAGAAGCAGGCTCCCTGTTGATCAAGGAGCCCGATACGGGACTTGATCTCAAGACCCTGGGATCCTGACCTGAGCCAAAGGCATATGCTTAACGGACTAAGCCACGCAGGCGTCCCTCAAGCAGCTCAGTCTCTACATGTATGGGTAACACAATTTGGTAAATGCAATGAGGGCAATATCCAGAGAGAACCAAAAGGGCACAAATAAAGAAAATTCAATGCATCACTGAGGCAATACAATTAGTTTCTAGAGGAAATACTGTGTAAGTCTTAAAAAAAAAAAAAGGAGCAATTAGCTAGACAACAGGACTTATCTAATAAATATGAAGATACTGCAAACAACTTTAAATGGCATATGATTACAGGAAGCTTCCTAAATTGTATCCTCTGCTGTTCTGAAATTAAAAGTAGCTATCAACATTTATTACACATTTTGGAAAAACTGCTATAGTATCGGTAGTTACCATTTAAATGTAGATTCTGTCTCTCCCCACTAAACAGTATGTTTTTTAGAGATAGCAGACTTATTCTGTATTTTATTTGTAGTTCAAGTTCCTACTATAGTACCTCCAATATAATAAATGTTCAATTAAAAGCTCCCATTGATGTTAATAAAGAAGTTAAAGAGTAATCACATCAGTACAACTAAATCAAAGGCAACTAAGAGTATCTGACATATTAAAGATATTTTATTCTACTAAACACAGAAAAGTTTGGGATTTCATCTAAGTACCTGGGTGGCAGTATTTTCTTCTCTAAGAAGAAGAATTTCAGCTGTAAGAGCATCAATGAGCTCTCGATGATCACCTAACATTTGTTCCAGTTGCTGCCTCGTCTCTACTTCTTTACGCAGTTGGACCTCACTCTACAAAAAAAAAAAAAAAAAAAAAAAAGATCAACTTCTATCAATAATAAAATTCCCATCCAAAAATAAACTCCCATCAACAGCATCAAATACTGAAAACGAAGAGTTTCTACTCAAAGCTGTCAAAGAAAATAATACTTATAAAGCGTATGTGACAGTAAGGAGAATTACATATTTTTATTAAAAGGTTCATATTGCATTAAAATGGAATACTGTGTCCTTTTCCCTTCTTTTTTTTTTTTTTTAAAGATTTTATTTATTTATTTGACAGAGAGAGACCACAAGTAGGCAGAGAGGCAGGCAGAGAGAGAGGAGGAAGCAGGCTCCCTGCTGAGCAGAGAGCCCGCCGAGGGCCTTGATCCCAGGGCCCTGAGATCATGACCTGAGTGGAAGGCAGAGGCTTTAACCCACTGAGCCACCCAGGCGCCCTCCTTTTCCCCTTCTTTTTATAGAACACAATGAACAGAGTGGTATACAGACTTAAATAAGTACAATTTTTGCCCAATAAAGTGGAAGGAGGGACATATACATATTACTTGAACATATACAGAGCATCCCTAGAAAGATACACTCATATCTGGTAATGATAGCTGGCTACAGGGAAGCAAACCGGTTAAATGGAAGTTAAGGTGGGAATCACAATTTTCATCTATATCCTTCCATTTTTTCGAATTTCATACCACGTGATTATAATCACCAATTCAAGAACTAAGTTTGTTAAAATAAAACTAAAAATAAATGACAACAGGCTTAAATGGTTTTAACTTTGTAAAGCTAGTAATTAGCTAAAAAGTGGAAGCTACTAAAACTGTAATACTTTCAGAGAGCCAAAAGTACATTCCTGGAGACTCCTAACTTAAGGATGGAAGAATGATAAGACTTTCATAAGTCAGACAATACAATAAATATTTCACTAAAAAGTAATCTTAGGAAGACAGCTCCAGAGAAGCTGAAACATCTGAATTAGAGTGATGAATCAACTATTTTAATAGAAAACCTTCTTTGAACATTTTTGCTGTATTTGTTTAACAAATTTAAATGTATAAAAAATAAATAACAGTTTAAATAGACTTTCTGAAAGATGAAATGTAGCGCTAACTCTAATTCCACAGCATTCTGAAGACTGGTTATTCAAAATTTAATTACAGAAATAATTCTTGCTTCTCTTATAAATTATTTTCAGAACAACAAAAGATCTTCCATTTCAGACAAAGCCCAGGTAGTCATACAGATTACATGAAGAATTTTCCCCATCTATGTCTACAGATTACAGGCATGCCACTCTCCAAACTAAAGTGGGAATAGGAACACAGAGAAAAGCAATAGAGAATGAGGACATATTTAGTAGTTCCACTGAATTTAATACTGCCAAACAATAATATTCAATGTCAGCACAAGACATGATTTTATTTATAACAGATTTACTTTGCTAATTACAATTTACTAAAGCTCATATTAAAATCAACATCCCTTATACTAGATGATACATAAATCAGCATGTAGAGGAAAATTAAGAGGATAAAACTTTACTGCAGAGAATCTAAAACTGAGGTATTTTAAACAAAGCTATTCAAATTTCACTATATTTCTTTCTCTTTTTTTTTAATTGTTACTTAAAATTTTTTTTTCCAGTGTTCCAAGATTCATTCCCCATTCCCCACACCCAGTGCTCCACGCTTTAGGTGTCCCCAGTACCCACCACCAGGCTCTCCCATCCCTCCACCCCC